>JAVTVY010003301.1:0-32340 GCA_036873755.1 Hanleya hanleyi | reverse complement strand
TGTGTTCAAAATGGCGGCCTGTGTGTTCAAAATGGCGGCCTGTGTGTTCAAAATGGCGGCTGTGGGAGTGTGTTCAAAATGGCGGCGTGTGTGTACAAAATGGCGGCTGTGGGAGTGTGTTCAAAATGGCGACTGTGGAAGTGTGATCAAAATGGCGGCTGTGGGAGTGTGTTCAAAATGGCGGCCTGTGTGTTCAAAATGGCGATCAAATAATACTAAGTTAAGGAGTCTTGTCATATACGTGTTTTGCCTCTAGATCGCATTCACTCACGGCTACATTTTTGCCTCTATGAACAAAAAATTGGTCTCAACCTGACTGCCTGCCTGCCTGCCTGCCTGCCTGCCTGCCTCACCTCTAGCCTGCCTGCCTGCCTGCCTGCCTGCCTCACCTCTAGCCCCATAGCCTAGTGGTAGCCCCATAGCCTGTTCCAAGTGACGCTTGGTCTTCATGATGGACCTGTGCGTGGGATCGCCTTTCATTTCAAGCGGTAGTAAGGTATACTGTTCATAGATCGCCATGGCTGTTTTCCTGATGCGGGGTCGCATTTCGGTGTACGCCTGTTGTAAGTTATCCTGTCCCGCGTCCTCGATCGCTTCAGCGTGAGTATTGATAGCTGCTGTCACAATACGGTCCCAGAAGGTAGGTTCTGCCTCAGTTTCCTGGGATGTAGGCTGACTATCTGAGGTCAAACCCTCCATATCAGTAGATATACTGTCAGCAATCTTGGAATCGGTATCAGTCGATACACTCTCATCAATCTCTGTATCAGCATCCGATTCAACGGACTCCTCGGCGTCTTCAATCCCATGTATATTTTTCTGGTGTCGCATCATATCGTAATGTCTGGTGAACGTGCGTTCACACTCAGAACAAGTATAAGCCATGTTGACGGTTGAACGTCGACTGTGCGTGTTTTGGGAATACGCTCGCTTTTATAGACAGTAACGGTCATCAACGCTTAGCTCAACGCTTCAACGCCCTGGCGAATTAGCTCAGAAGCTCTGAAATCATGGAATTGACATCAATTCATCGAAATGCAGTGACGCCCGTCAATGCCCGTCGTTACGCCTTAACGCTTGTCTCAACGTTTTAACACACTTTCTTAACGCTTTAACGACGTTTAATGATGCGTTCGAACAAATGTTTCTTTTGTGCTATTGCTCTGACATACGCCGCTTTCCAGTTCATGCCCGAGGTTTTCAACATCGACGCTGTTCTTTCAATTTCCATATGGACTGGATCCTTACCCAACAATTTCATATGGGTCAGTAAGTCGACATACTGCTGACGTAAAGCCCGTCGTAGTCTGGGTGCCAATCTGGTATGGCTAAAATTGCAGCTTCCTCTTTCGAATACCCTTTGCGTTGAAACTTGTTTCCTGTGGCCTCCAAAATCTCGCCCATCTCGGCGTCCATACTTTCTTTGAACAAATCCTTCCATAGCCTCGAGTTCACATTATGTTCTTCAACCTCGGGTTGGGCCTTCACGGTTGGGTGATATTCCGGGACTGGTGATATGAAGAAGGCACGCTGTACGCGGTGGGTTGCTGCTTCACCAAATGTGGACTCGGTGGATGGTGTAGGGGCTGTGGTGATCCCTCGCCGGGTAGCAGGTGGGTCGTCGGCCGGCGATCTTCGGGGGTATGGGCTTTTAAATATACGAACAGGTAGCCGTACGGACGACTTGTCGCTTCTTGAAACGCCTGCATGAAATGGTCGATGTTCTGAGGATAAATTCGACTACCAAACACACGAATTTGTGCTCTGTCGATGGGGTTGGAGAACAACACAATGTATTGGCAGTTCAAGGCAATATCTCTGGACGCCTTCCCTTGAGGAAAGAGATTCTGGGTCAAATAGATGACGGACAGATTGCGATGATGGGACCCTTTGGTGACTAGGTCGGCGGTGGAAACCTTTGCGCGCCGGGGTCAAAGGTCAGTTCCGGTCACGTGAACGGAAGCGGAAGTGACCTCACAGAGGTCGTATGCAAATGTCACTTCCGAGATCTGAGCTCCACAGGCTTTGAGCTCCAAGAGCTCCGATCCAAGAGCTCTGCCACACGGGAGTTCCCACCACCACCACCACCGGGCGTTGACGCCCGTCAACGCCCGGTGGTGGCGGTGGTGGTGGTGGTGGTGGTGGTGTGTGTGTGTGTGGTAGTGTGTGGTGGTGGTGTCTGTACATATAAGAATGAACATGTGTCCCTCATCAGTCCTTATGTATTGGTCGACAGATCAACATGTCGTGTACGTGTACGTTCTGTCAAAGAACCTTCTCTCGTCGCGATAGTATGATCAGGCACATTCAAGGCAAACACAACCAAGAGACACCACCGAGTCCCGCTATAGGTCCAGCAAGTGCAGTAGAGCATCCCTACACGATGACGGTAAGCGGACCTACGGCATGTGGAAAGACGTCCTGGGTAATGAAGTTCTTAGAGGAAGGTGTGGCAACCCCAGCTCCGACACGTGTTGTTTGGTGTTATAGCCAATGGCAGCCCGCCTACGAAACTACGCGATTACAGAATGTGAGTTTCGTCCCAGGGATTCCTCATGACATAGACGAACCGTATTACTTTGACCCCGAGCAGACCAACGTGGTAGTGCTAGATGATCGCATGAGTGCGGCCAAGGACAATTCGAAAATCGCCGACCTATTCACCAAAGGGTCCCATCATCGCAATCTGTCCGTCATCTATTTGACCCAGAATCTCTTTCCTCAAGGGAAGGCGTCCAGAGATATTGCCTTGAACTGCCAATACTTTGTGTTGTTCTCCAACCCCATCGACAGAGCACAAATTCGTGTGTTTGGTAGTCGAATTTATCCTCAGAACATCGACCATTTCATGCAGGCGTTTCAAGAAGCGACAAGTCGTCCGTACGGCTACCTGTTCGTAGATTTAAAAGCCAATACCCCCGAAGATCGCCGGCTGACGACCCACCTGCTACCCGGCGAGGGATCACCACAGCCCCTACACCATCCACCGAGTCCACATTTGGTGAAGCAGCAACCCACCCCCGTACAGCGGGCCTTCTTCATATCACCAGTCCCGGAATATCACCCAACCGTGAAGGCCCAACCCGAGGTTGAAGAACATAATGTGAACTCGAGGCTATGGAAGGATTTGTTCAAAGAAAGTATGGACGCCGAGATGGGCGAGATTTTGGAGGCCACAGGAAACAAGTTTCAACGCAAAGGGTATTCGAAAGAGGAAGCTGCAATTTTAGCCCATAACAGATTGGCACCCAGACTACGACGGGCTTCACGTCAGCAGTATGTCGACTTACTGACCCATATGAAATTGTTGGATGAGGATCCAGTCCATATGGAAATTGAAAGAACAGCGTCGATGTTGAAAACCTCGGGCATGAACTGGAAAGCGGCGTATGTCAGAGCAACAGCACAAAAGAAACATTTGTTCGAACGCATCATTAAACGTCGTTAAAGCGTCAAGAAAGTGTGTTAAAGCGTTGAGACGAGCGTTAAGGCGTAACGACGGGCGTTGACGAGCGTCACTGCATTTCGATGAATTGATGTCAATTCCATGAAATCAGAGCTTCTGAGCTAATTCACCAGGGCGTTGAAGCGTTGAGCTAAGCGTTGATGACCGTTACTGTCTATAAAAGCGAGCGTATTCCCAAAACATGCACAGTCGACGTTCAACCGTCAACATGGCTTATACTTGTTCTGAGTGTGAACGCACGTTCACCAGACATTACGATATGCTGCGACACCAGAAAAATATACATGGGATTGAAGACGCCGAGGAGCCCGTTGAGGCAGATACTGATACAGAGATTGATGAGAGTGCATCGACTGATACCGAATCCAAGATTGCTGACAGTATATCTACTGATATGGAGAGCTTGACCTCAGAGAGTCAGCCTACATCCCAGGAAAGTGAGGCAGAACCTACCTTCTGGGATCGTATTGTGACAGCAGCTATCAATACTCACGCTGAAGCGATCGAGGACGCCGGAGAGGATAATTTACAACAGATGTACACCCAAATGCGCCCCCGCATCAGGAAAATAGCCATGGCGATCTATGAACAGTATACCTTACTACCGCTTGAAATGAAAGGGGACCCCACGCACAGGTCCATCATGAAGACCAAGCGTCACTTGGAAGAGGCTATGGGGCTACCACCCACAGAGGCCCTGGAAAATGCGATCAGAATGCGTAAACAACTGTTTCAGGACATGCTGCCCGAAGAATATCCGGGCCTGTCCGACGATGATTAGAATAAACGGTTCAGAATGAACATGACCGAAGAAGGAACTCTCTGAAATGGCGACTTCTGATTGGACAAGAATACATCTAACGGACAGGAACGAATAGGACAGATGCAAATGGCGGTCTCTGATTGGCCAAGAGTCTTTCTTGAATTGTAAACATACCCAACGCGGCTCCCCCAGCGTGGGTATGTTATGATGGAAGGGGAAAATAAACCATATGAAAAAAAACTTGTTGTTGTTGTTGTTCCCTCATGTGTCATCCTTGTTGTTGTTGTTTTCTCTCTCCGGTCTATATCATGGCGTCAAGGCGCTAGCGGGACCCATACAGGGTCCAGTTTTCGACACTAGGTGACCACATCCCGTAGAAATGGCCAGTTTTCGACACCGGACGTGCCGCCTTCTTGAACATACGTGCCGCCATCTTGGATATGTCCCATAATGCACCGGGTCAAAATACTCGCTTCTGATTCGCTGAAAGCTCTGTGACGGATTTGAAATACTCGCTTCTGATTGGACGAGAGATCCGCAGTGCGTCTGCGCATGCGCAGAATGATATTCCTACCGCACACCCAACCCATCAGCTGCCCCTTCACGAATGCTTCACTTTGATACCTCACTCGACCCAATCGGACCAATAGTGGCTCCCCTAGCTCCCAAAACGGCTATTTTCATACCCTTTGACCACCGCGCATGCGCAGATTTTCTTTGGAGGGGCAAGGTCAATAGGACTTGCGCTTTTTATACTACTAAAATGTGAAGTAGATTACATCTTACATAGGCCTTAAGGACGTGATATGCATATGAAGTATTCTGGGGCATGGTCAGTACTTCCCAATTTTCCCTTTGTCTACTAGTCGCCGATTTTTTATTTTTTTTATTTATTGATTTTTTTTATTCATTTATTTTTTTCCCCCCGAGAGCTACAACATGACACCTTCCACGACCCATTCGAACCCATAGCGGTCCCTCTCTATCCCAAACATACACCCACATAACACCCAAAATGACCATGTGGGAATAAGGACCTACAAGAGGCTTGGCCTAAATTGAATTTTATTGTACAAACACTCAAGATGAGCAGGTACATAACAAATGTAACATACAATCACAAAAATACAGTGGCAATAGTTTTGGTCCAATACAACATGGCCTAGTGCGAGTTGTCTCCCTTGCGTAATAAGGTTCAGATGGCGCTATGATTGGAAAGCTGCGATTATCCGGGGGAATGATTCAATTGCCATCCTATGCGCCATTTTGTGACACAAAACTCTTAAATTCGTGCATCATATTATTCTAGAATGTATTGTGAACAGTTTGAGATAAACTGAGACGTACTGGTAGGAGAGATCTTGTCTGTTTAGTCAATTGTTGGATCATGTCGTCTGCCAGTTCGTTGTTGGTGCTGGCAGTACTACGCTGTAATCTCAGCTGAGCCATGCGCGAGGCATGGTGTAATTCTTGTTGATAAAGTCAATGAGTGATTTTGAGCGACAAACTCTATAAATAGTAAGATCGTAGGCATATATAGTGATGGTGTACGGATATTTCATGATGTAGCGGGAATGTGTAACGTAGTACAAATGTACGGTGTCCCATTCCGTGTTCCTTGTCAAGTTGCTGGGAAAATATCCCGGAGGACTGACTGCATAGGCCTATGTGGAGAATTACTCGAGCGTTATATGTCATGAGCTGTTTGAGAAAATACGTGAAATTTGCATTGATAAATGGTCCAAAACCGGCAGTGGACGTCCATGCAATCCCGCGAATGAAAGTAAAAATAGAGGTGTTTGTTGACATAAAAACAGCTGATCCATGTGAAGGATGGTTGAGTTACACGAGAAAATTCTGCCAATATATAAATGCCTACCTGTAGATACTAAAATTGGGCGCTAAAAGTTTCCATAATATAGGGAAATAACTGTGATGTCCTTTTTCACTGTGACACGTTCTCCTAAAGACCTAAGCTGAAAAATTTCGAGAAGGGGGGGGATTTCCTAGCATAGATATTATTAAAAATAATTTATATTACATACGTGTAAGGTGTTGATTGGTGTAACTGAGTGATACTGGTCAGCTGCATCTCATCAATGAGGCGAACACGGTACTTTTGAAGCTTCACTTGCTGGGATGACTGTGGGCTCAGGCTGGTGAAAAACGGTGTAATAGTCTGGTGAATTTGCACTGGTAAAATCAAAAAAAGTAAAAGGTTCTCCACGGCTCATACAAGCAGGCAAGCAGGCTGGCTGGCTGGCTAGAGGTGAGGCAGGCAGGCAGGCAGGCAGGCTAGAGGTGAGGCAGGCAGGCAGGCAGTCAGGCTGAGACCAATTTGTTCATAGAGGCAAAAATGTAGCCGTGAGTGAATGCGATCTAGGGGCAAAACTCGTATATGACAAGACTCCTTAACTTAGTATTATTTGATCGCCATTTTGAACACACAGGCCGCCATTTTGAACACACTCCCACAGCCGCCATTTTGAACACACTCCCACAGCCGCCATTTTGAACACACTTCCACAGCCGCCATTTTGTACACACACGCCGCCATTTTGAACACACTCCCACAGCCGCCATTTTGAACACACAGGCCGCCATTTTGAACACACTCCCACAGCCGCCATTTTGAACACACTCCCACAGCCGCCATTTTGAACACACTCCCACAGCCGCCATTTTGAACACACTCCCACAGTCGCCATTTTGACCACACACCAACAAGTCTAGACATGCCTTGATCACGTGATCGTCATGGGAAACCCCCACTGGGGAATCCCCCCTGGGAAACCCCAGTGGAATGAGGTCGAAATGAGGTCAATGGGCTCTGTAATAGCCTTTATATAATACTAAGGGGTATCCTCTAAATCAAACCAATTATAACACACGCTCAGCTAGCTCATTACGCCAGTCCACTAGCTGCACGGTTTGAGATGTGACATCGCTGGCATAACTTTGATGTCAGGCTGAAATCGTCATCGAGAGTCAAAGCAAAAACCGCCGGCATGCTAATTCATAATAACCTCGGGGGATGAAATGTTCGAGATTGAGGCAACGACTCAAAAACTCACTAGAATCATCAAAAATGTCCAGGTAAATCTTGTGCGAAGATTCACGATTTACCTGGACTTGTGAAAATGCACCAGAAAGGTGGCATCCCGCTGTTCTCATTGGTTATTTACAATGAGGCCTAAGCCAATCGGGACGCAGTAGTAGATTTTCTCATTTCTAAAAATAGATGTTTAGAGCGCTACAAAATCGAACAGCATTCATGCACACAACCGCTATTTGTTATTGATTTGAAATATAGTATTCATAAAGATACCAACGAAGATTTAATACCAATAAGAGTAAGCATCGCGGTGATAGGCCGCGAAATCCGTATATGGCAAGCGACCCGTAAACCACTATTTCAAACAAGCACACAATCGCCACGTTTGATGCCAGACGTCCGAATGCTTCAACGTTTCAGGTCCAATCTTCATTCTCCATTTTTGGGACCTGGATCGTTGGCGCGTTCAGATGCCCGTCAACGTTCAGCGTCAAAAACGCTTCAACGCTTTATTACGTGCGGGTGTCAAACGCTTCAACGCATCGACGCGGGAAGTTCCTTTGGGGTTGTGATTAGGGTCCCACGTATTTATTATACTACCCTACTTAATGAAACTCCCATGTGTATCAATCCCGTTGTTCTCCATATAATGCTTCACACCTGCTGCACGAATGCCTACTCGCTTCTGCACATGCGCGGTTGGCCCATTATAATCTAGCTCGAATGCCTGACTCCAGGGATCTATAGTGTAGTGAAACTCCCATATCTTTTCCCCTACTGGTTTTTCATATTATGCTCCAAACCTGCCTAAACAATCCGATTTGCGCTTTCCATACTATTCCGCGGACCGAAAGTGATATCATAAGTCTTGCGCGTGCGCAGTTAACATTGACGTGTCAAAGTTAAAATAAAAAAAACGAAAAACGGACAAGTCGAGGCAATTTTCAATAATTGGTTTTCATTTTTGCGCGAAGTAAAACGAAAAACGAAAACTGAATGTCAAATTTCAATTTTTGTAACCGAAAACGAAACACGAAAATTGAAAATTGAGGGTCAAATTTTAATTTTTGATTTTGAGAAACCAAAAACCAAAATTGAATTGTGCAAGGTTACACGGACCTACCTTGATCATTTGGCTCGGACTGACTGTCACCATATGAGTGAAACTGACTTGAGTGTGACATTAAGCCAAATTCTCCTCCTCCCTCCCTCCCTCATTTGGCTCGGGGTTCATGGAAATCTCCCCGGCAATTGCTAATTAACTGGTAGCTCATAAATACGCCTAGATCAGCGCCTATCTCTGCATCGAATGCTAAAAGATCATCTTTGCAAATAGGACAATATAGTAGGCCGGCCAAGGACCTCAAAAACGCTTTTAAAAACTTTCAATGACATTTTTTGTTACAAATGGGTACCCATTCTAAATTAGTTCTTTGCGGGGTAGAGATCAAGGTGGGAGGGGATACCACCCTGATTTTGGTCAATTAAGGTCATTTTGGGATCACTCTTGGGGTCAAATAAGGTCAAAAATGGGTAAAAATCGATTATAAATTAACATCCATTGTGTTGTTTGTAATTGGTTTCCCATGATAGCCCGGAATGCTAAATGTTCGCACATTTATCTCGCGATTGAAATCGATTTTGACCACGGTGTGAATCGATTTTGTCCACGGTGTAAATCTGTTTTGACCACCGTGCTGTGTAAATCGATTTTGACCGCAGTTTAAATCGATTCCCCGAGCATTGCGAGGGCAAGTATCAGAGAACGAAAATTGTGAAGAATAAAACAATAGAATGGCGCGTCCGCCGACGACTGACTGCGCAAGTTCTTTTGATATGTGTAGAAGATAAGTGGATGGTTTTATAAGACTGTCCAGCAAAGACACAAGTGTATGGATGAAGCTATCGCATTGGGCCTATTCGTCATGTAAGGAAAAGGATATACTTGTATATCAAACATGTTATAGTGGGATTCTCCATGCGGCAAACAATGTTTTTTTTATAAGACTTCAATTTAGTAATATATAATACAGAGTACACTCAATAAGAGACTCTTTCCATCACACGACATTAAAATAATTGCCAATTAATTAATTAATTAACAACGGTAAACTAGCCCCGGTGAAAATATCAATACGTATAGTGTCCTCTCGTCAGATACGCCGTCCTACACTTCAGGCACAGAGTACTTACTTTGGACAAACTACAGGTGGTTTGATAACCGTGTATCAATATATTTGCTGACAAGTATGATATACCAAAAATTCCTCATACCATGCTGAATACAAATATAAGACAAATTTAGACGAACGATGTGGATTAAGGGGCTGATGTAGTGGCAACTTTCTGAAAGTCTCTAGTTTGACAGACAGGTATATCTACATAAATGAAAATCTGAAGAAAAAAAATACAATTGTTCTCAGGACTACCATGTTATGATGGGATTTTCCACGGGATAAGACACATTTTGATGTATGATTTCACTATATTCAAGCAACATACACCAAATAAAAGACTCTTTCCGATTACCTGACTTTCAAAAAAATTGCCACTGCATCATCCCCTTAAATCGATTCCTCTAGCACTGCGAGGGAAAATATCAGAGAACGAAAATTCAATATAATTTCAGAAACAAAGCTTCCAGGCGCTGTCAGCAGAAGTCAATAAAGAACGCACATTCTTGAAATTCAATTCTACATACAATTACGTCTGAGCTACAATATACACTATGTTAGATATGAAAATTATATTGAGATATATTCTTTAAAGCTTTTTTCATATATCATTATATATTATTACATTCAAGTGAAATTTACGGCAGCCTATGAAAGGATCTCACCTCTTGTATAGGGCAAATAGTACATACGTGTTAGGTGAAAGATTGATACCAGACAAGGCACTTGGTGAGCCCCACAAATTACAATGGACAGTGGGAGATTGGATAGAAATACCAAACTGGTAAAACTTATTCTGCTCAGTGAGCTTCTCAATCAACACAAATTGCTTTCAGGTAACCTGCTTTAGACAAATAGCTTTATAGCTTGGTTAACCGAGTTTCTGCACTTGTGTACACGTTAAATACTGAGATTGCAAGCATGAAACATGGGGGTCTTACTTAGGCGTGACTGCATTACGACGGGCGTTAGGCATGCCTCTCACTCAATCACTCACTCAGTCGTACCTCAGTCATTCAACCTGTGCCCACAGGGGGATTACTCTACTAGACCAGACAAACTAATCACGCTCTACCCATAACACGTCAAAACTTGTTTCAAACCAGTTTGAACCGGATATGCCACTAATAGCTCACGGCATGAGGGAATTTCCAGGGGTCATGAAGTACACAGTGGAACCGGTTTGAATCAGTTAGGATCGGTTTTGCTCCCGAATAAATCAAGCGTGCTGACCCGGTTCAGCATACGGCCCTTAAACTGCAATTTCAATCAAAATCAAGGTTCCACATACACTCTTGTCATGATGTTCAAGTGTACGACCTGCTCGAGGTACTTTACGCGTCTGGATGTTTTACGTCGCCATGAATCGACCAGCCATGACACCACCACGCAGTATACCAGTACTCGTCTGGACCATTATCTGGGCCATTTAGGCTCGCAAGCGAGAAGGAATGTCAAATATGAGAATATCCGCTTCAAAGATCTGTATCAGTTGCAGCGACACCAACGCACACGACACCCTGGGCCGCATTTGTGGGGGCCCATGGAAGGACCACCTACTCCACGGATTCAAGAGCCCCTGCGATCGTGGAGGGATCCAAGTGCCATCCAACCTGTCATACCACCCCAGCCCAGGCAAGTCAATTACCGCCAGAGCCTCCAGGGGGAGATTGAACCCCGAGTTGAAGAGCCACGTGCCAGTGATCGACCTAGCGATGCTGTACGTTTCGTGGACGATCCAGTCGACGTCTCCGACGATCTTCTACCGGACACCCACCCCATGAGCGAAATGTATCGGTGCCATTGGGTCTCGATCCGCCAGTGTTTTCATCGTCATCGCCCTTTGCTAGACCTCTCGGATTTCCACCTGGACGAACTCACTCATTTACGGAGCTTTCTTAAGGTCATCTTTGAAGACCAAACCAGTACCTGAATTTCGCCTTCGGGTACATTTTACGCCATAAAGAAACAGGGAAACTCCGGTACTACTACTCGAGTGCAGACAGCCGGATCTTCGACCACCCTTCACCATAACGGGGCGTGCCTCGATGGAGCCGGCGGTGGTTCAGATGGATACCTTGGATCCGTTAGCATGGGCACAGAGCAACGCCCCAACACCCAATGGACTACTTTCTCTACTAATGATGACGTCATTGTCACGTGGATATCAGTCAAGTCGTATTCTACATCACGAGATCTCCAATGCGAGACTAGGCACGCCATATTTGGATGCGATATGGCCCCTTAATCGCCCAACCATTGCCTGCGCACCTCCTAAATGATCGCTATCGCTACTATGTCAAGAAAGCGCATGCACAGCATAACTTCATGTCTACTTTAACCCACCCAAAGCGTATTCTGGACACCGAGACCTCAATATGACAACCCGAACGCCCGATAATGGTCTCTCAATCGCACAAATACGTCCCTGCGCACCCCAAAATGTTCAGTTTCGCTACGACTCGACTGCGCATAATTACGTTGCTTTCCCTCCAAACCATCCCAAGCGTCGTCTACATGACGAGGGGTCTGCAAGATGAGACCATCCATGCTATATCTGGATAAAGTAAGGCCTACCTAGACTCATTTGATAGGGATTTTCCGATTTTGGTTGTAAACCCCTTTTTCCGCATTTTATGGTTTCAGGAACAATCTTACTTTTGCCTTTACCCTACCCATTACGTGATGGGACTCGATAAGTTGACACCTGGACCAATCCCTTACACCCCTATTGGCCTTTGCCTCTACCCTACTCCTCAGCTCTTCAAGTGAATACCCTGTCCGACCCCTTCGGACCACAATTGTCGCACCTAGACCTGTTTTATTGGGATTTTCGCAATTTTGGGATGTAAAATCTGTATTCCGCATTTAATATTTTCAGGACTAATACTGTTTTTGCCTTTACCCTATTCCTCAAGTGATCGGACTCGACCAGCGCTTCACGCTGATTCCCTGCCCAACCCCCTATTTTCCCTATCGGCCCACCTCGACCCATTTGACGGGGGATTTTATCCATGTCTCGGTGAAGAGTTTCCACTTTCTAGAGTTCCCGAAAAAATCCTAATTTTATATCCACTCCAACCATCACGTGACCCCTTCTCTATTCTCCGCGTTGCCATACTAACCCCAGGTCCAAGGTCTATGGTCAACCCACCCTTTGTCCACCCCATTTCCTCCCTTCGTCGCACAAAGAGATTGGTCTTTTCTGTACTACAAACAGCGCAACTACAGATTCTGCTCGGATACCTTAGTTCGCCAAAACAATTGTTCTTAGGACAGTCCACAAGGAGTAAACACACAATATTGAATAGAAAGCTATATTTTGAATGTCTCTGCTATACCAAAGGTCTGTGCCATGTTGGAAAAGGAAATTTTATTGGAAAGTATGTTATTACAGATTTTTTTTGTCATTTACTATGTCAATACATTTGTCAGAGGCAACGATAATTCGTGTCAGCCTATATGAAGGACAGTCCAAAGCTGGGTAGAGTATCCAAGACAAATGTGAGTCACATACTGTCGAAAAGCTGCATTGATCTGAAAAGCTAATACATTTATATCTAAATCAGTTTGTACAGTGGGGAAAATGCCCTCGATTCTTTCCCCAACTCCATATTATGGCCCATTAATTCACATCTGGTCATTATTGTGCTTGGTGTTAAATGAACTGCATATTCAATTGCGAATTGAAACAGGTATGTTGTTGAGCCACATTTCAGGTAGACTCAAATCACACAATTTGTTTAGACTTAGGTAATTACTGGTGAAGAATTTGTTTTTAAATACTTCACAAAATAGATTTCATATCTATAGTCTTTGTTGTAGCAGACAAAAGTTACTTAACTGCTTTTCAATATTGTGTGTTTACGTTTTGTGGACTGATACTGATATTATCTTTAGTTTGTAGCAAGAGATTGTTTTACTGCTTTCACAAACAAGGATGAAGGAAACAAGGTGGTAGTCTTTCTAACCTGGTCTGTGTCCCCATAAACTGCTGAACATTCAAATATTGTTGTACACTTCTTGATCTCCAGGCACGTGCTCTTTTCAACCTTCAGACCCTGACCAGATATGTGGTTATGACGTGTATGTCTGCGACAGATCGCCTTCTCTCTTTATGCTGAAACGATTGGTTTTCTTTAGGAACCCCGAATACTGAATTAAGTTTGATTAATCAGTATCATGTGTTATTAGAATGATGGATCCAAGTGAGATGGCCTTACATGGACACCAGACAACTGAACTTGAAACAAGATCCTTCTGCTTGAGTATACAAAGTCATTTCCTTGTTGGAAGAGGGTCTTTTCTACCTTTCTTAGCGTACTGTGGGAACAATATAATTTACTGGATATGGAAAAGGAATCCGTGTTGTTCTCAAGGAGCCTTCTTGGTTCTGTAAAAGACAATGTCATTTGGAATATTCTGTGTTGTCACGTAGGATTGTCACATATGAATGTCCTCTGGGTGGAGTTTAGCTTGTAAGTAAATTGTGTTTGAGAAACGTTAGATTGCATGTGGTTGTTCTCTTGAACTCTCCTCTATATTTATAACATTAAGCGAGTATTTAGCTGATGATAACTGTTATATTTTCGACCTGGGGTTGCCAGGGTTATCATAAATAAAAGCTTGTTGGTCCTTTCTGGGTTCCTGCTGCTTCATTGCATTTTGCTAAGAAGCAACAGGAACTTGATGTGATGTCTAGCACTGTAATATCACTTGTCTTTATTGCACCATGTAAGCGTCTTGTCTGTGTCTTGTGTGCTGTCCTCAGTGTTTTATAGGGTGGATGGAGGGTGTCTGGTTCCATGCTGCTTCAAAGATTTCTTCTTTGAAGTAGCAGGAACGCAACTTGGCTCGGTGGTGCTTAGTTGGTTCGTCGCGATATAGCGGAAATATTGTTGAAAGCGACGTTAAATTCTATTCACTCACTCCCTTGGAATGGTGAGAATATCAATGGTTGAAAACCCCGCTCCATGTTATAAACATAGGGTAGCGATCAACAGAATAACCCAAAGATCACGGTGGCCCACATGCTGTGCACCAGTGTCGCCGACACATGGGCAAGACAGATTTGTCTAGGGATTAAATTGAACTATAGTAGGAATTGATCATTGGTTCGGGACTTAATTTGAAAGTGAATGTTTGTTAATCATCCTGTAGATAAGTCCAACCAGGCAGAAAGTAGTGATGAGGTGCTTTCTGTGGAGAATGTCGACCTACCTTAGGCAGGGTCTGTCCATCAGGATGAAACAGAGAAGCCAGATGATAAGGATGGAGTGAATGTGACCAAGTGTGAACCCACCGGATTTAGAATTATTCAATTGAGCCTTCTACAGGCACTTCTCTTCTGCATAGCTCTTCATATAGTACGATGTGAGAAGGGTGTTCAGAACGAAGATTGGTGAAAAGGATTTCCATAGAGTGAATGAAAATCCAAGGGAAGGGTTGGCTTCCTACCTCCATAAACAGCGCCAAGGATGTTTACGACACTTGTATACAAGTCCCCAGATGAAGACTGTGACAGGCCTGCGGAACAATCTATATCATGATCTCCTGCAGTTTGGGAAATGGAGATTCATTCCATGGTCTGTATGTTCAGCGAAGACAGTAGTTAGTACATGCTAGGAAACACCAGGCCAAACTAGAAGTGAAAGCGAGGAAATGGAAGAGGAACCCTGAAGATGCTTAAGAATCCTCTTTCAAAATCCATTATTCTCAAAGATTAGTTTTCTTTTAACTAGAATGAAAGTAACTCCGAAAATGGAAGTCATTGTGATATAATATTCTATATTTCGGCTGTGATTATGCCATCATCATATGCATGTATTCCTGACAATGGCACAGCCCACATGAAAAAGATTATTCCTACGAAGTAGGCTGCCATCTGCAAATTGTCCGGTAGTCAGTCAGTGATTGAGTGAGTGAGTCTATCCGAATCCTTTCGTCGGCAAAATAAGGCGAACCGTTGACATTAGAACCTTGATTTTTGGCATGAAGGTGCATTAGGGGACTGTTACCAGCAAGTTCTGAGCTGACCTACTTTTGATGAAATCACTGGTGATTCTGACTTAGGCAGTGCCCATCTTAATATAGTTCAGTTCGCGTCGAAGTCCTAATGCCTATCCTACTTCGTAGGTCCTGTGACGTTAGTTACACTGCTCATGTATCACAAATACTTCCATTTTCGGATTTACTCTCACCCTAATCTTTGGATGCTGTACCCAACAGATCTCCTGCAGCATTGGCTGTAATGAAGAAAAAGTTTTACGAAGAGCATGTCAATCTGTCAACGAACAAATTTCATACCATCGAGATATTGAAAAATAACAATCACACAGCTGTTTGTGGCATGCGGAGCGAAAAGAACGTCCCACTGCTTCCAGCTTTGCAGATGTAGCGGAACGCAACCCCAGCAGACCATTGTTGCCTCTTGTACCTTTCCTGCGGTGGCAATCGATTCACCCGAACAAGAGGATGTAACTGTGTGGGGATACACCATATGGAAGGTAGAGCGGGGCATTACCGTAACATACAGTCGATAGCGCACCTCTTGGGGTACTCGCTCTCTGATGGAGGTATAAAACGCTCCACTCAAACTCATCTGTCTACCTGACGGTGCTTTGTGATTCCTGGATAAACTATGATTTCATAATAAACTGTATTTCACGGAACCTTAGGGATGTTGATGGATATATCCACATAAGAATCATATTCGTATAAATCATAGTTTCGACATACTGCGCCTCACAACCTGTGCACGCGTGTTTTAGGTGAAAGTTTAACTAAGAAGTGGTGAACCGTTTTTATTTTAGCCGATTAGACTACCTGACATATCTAAGGTGCATCTAGAGGGACAAACATACAGCAAATTACAATTAAACGGTTATACATGATATCAGAAGCATCCTTTGTCTGCACCAGTTCCGGTACTAGCATTCGCACGTTTTGGATCGGCATCTTGATGTGTTCTATGGTTATTGGGTTGTTCCGTGCGACGAAGAAAAGAAGGAAAATAAAGATATTTACGCCACAGAAAAAGAATTTAGAGCGAAACTTTCCATTTTCACTCCGATATATCCCTTCTATATCTCCAAGAGCGAGCGAGCTAGAGGTGCACTATCGATTATATGCCGTGATTCTAGTCAATGGGGGAAAAATGAGCTTGTTCGTTTCAGTAGAGAACCCTTACCTTGCAGCATCCACTGACCGTACGGTCACAGAAACGACCAATCTGGATGCTGCCTCTCAATCAGACCTGCTGGAAATAAAAAAAGTGTCCTCGAGAATAAGCCGATTTCCCTGAAAACAGCTTATAAAACCATGAAATCATTCTACCTGGAGCTTCTGAATGGAGGCCTTCAACTGAAACATACACACCCATATTAGTCCCAAGTGTGAGGTTATTTGGATGTAATACAAATATCATGGCTGAACTTCATAATCAGAACAACAAATCCATGCCAAATTACAAGCGTCTTGTCCGTCATTCATAATTCAGCCGTCGTATATCAAAGAATATCCGCGTCCATAATCCAAAGACCTATTCCATATTCCATATAGCAGTACCAGCACCAAATTCAAAAAGACATATTATACATAAACATAGGCTAGTTTCCTGCAAGAGAGAAGCGGTCAACAGTTTTCAATGATGCCGTCAAGACATCGTGATGTTCCAAAAATATCAAATCCGTATCGCTGATCAGTATTCTTAATCCAAAATATTCGTTGTAAAGTCGTCATCTAGAAAATGATGTATCGCAGTCACGCTTTAATTGTGACTGTTCATATGAGCACCATGAGGATCTTGAAGTACATGGGTTCATACGGCTCCTAGCCCCGGGTTAGCGGAATTAGACACAAGTCACGAAACGTAACGCCATAGATCCTGCATGCTACGCTCGTATTTTGCTATCAGCAGGCGATATGTATCGCAAAATTTGAGAAACTTTGAATGGAGGCGCTTGGTGGTATAGCTCTGTTTTATAAGTTTCTGCAACAATGGTTTGTGACGTTGATTAAAATCATCACATTTAACACAGGATCTAGCAAATGCTACTAGGCGAGATATGTATACGCCATATGCAGGTCCCACTGGAATATTACTGTCCAGAAAGTGATAGTTTACGATGTCTTTTGTCATAAAGTCGACGAGAGAGAAGCCCACTTTATTTTTATAGAGATATAGGTCTAAATATGATACGCCTGTAGTGCTACCTTTAGTTTCCTTCAAATTCAATGAAGGTGGATATATATCCTTCACTGTGCCATTTATATAGCGATTATCCACAGCGAGAAGATCGTCTATATTGCGTGTGTATGTGACCATCTCCATGAGGATTTACTTGCCTCTAATATGAGATTTCGGGATGTATGTAATTACCTCGTTATTTCATGGATCATTATCGTGTGCAGGCCATGTTTACATATATGATTGTGACCATGCCGTTATGTTCAATTTCTGAACAGAGCCTCTCAAGTGCACTAATACATACCTGTGCATGACAACCGGGATTCCACATGTCTTCCTTCTCCAAAAGTAAACAATTTCAAATGTGGTCGAAATGGTAAATTTCGTTCAGGAAATAAATTTTGTAGACCTTCATACATTTTGTATGACCATTGATTTCAATCATGGTCACTTTACAACTTCAATAATCACGTACTTAATGCAAGGCTCACTCACACATTGAAAAATATTTTCTTGTCTTTTTCTTAATTTTTTTTTGGCATAAGAATGTACATAACACAAGGCTATTCTATGGATAACAACTTCTTTATTGCTGTGGAGCTGACGTTTCGTTGGAGATACTTCCAACTTTTTCATTAGCTTTGAAAAGTTGGAAGTATCTCCAACGAAACGTCAGCTCCACAGCAATAAAGAAGTTGTTATCCATAGAATAGCCTTGTGTTATATACGCCGACTTCTAAATGCCTATCAAAGAAAAAAGAAGAAAAAAGAAAATAAGAATGTACAATTTGACATTTGCAAGACAGTAAATCTGATCAGAAGATATTATTGTTACTATACAACAATAAACATATTGAAAAAACGTTTTGGCTGCTCTCAAATAGCTTTCAAATCTTTTTGCCAAAATAGGTCGAAACGTTTTTTCCTCTCTCTCATAGGGAGACTCATGAGAAATAAAAATGTTAATTTCCTAATATTTCTCTTTTTTTAAAGAAATATTAATAAAATTCTGAACAGAGCCTCTCAAGTGCACTAATACATACCTGTGCATGACAACCGGGATTCCACATGTCTTCCTTCTCCATAAGTAAACAATTTCAAATGTGGTCGAAATGGTAAATTTCGTTCAGGAAATAAATTTTGTAGACCTTCATACATTTTGTATGACCATTGATTTCAATCATGGTCACTTTACAACTTCAATAATCACGTACTTGATGCAAGGCTCACTCACACATTGAAAAATATTTTCTTGTCTTTTTCCTAATTTTTGTTTGGCATAAGAATGTACATAACACAAGGCTATTCTATGGATAACAACTTCTTTATTGCTGTGGAGCTGACGTTTCGTTGGAGATACTTCCAACTTTTTCATTAGCTTTGAAAATTTGGAAGTATCTCCAACGAAACGTCAGCTCCACAGCAATAAAGAAGTTGTTATCCATAGAATAGCCCTGTGTTATATACGCCGACTTCTAAATGCCTATCAAAGAAAAAAGAAGAAAAAAGAAAATAAGAAGTACAATTTGACATTTGCAAGACAGTAAATCTGATCAGAAGATATTATTGTTACTATACAACAATAAATATATTGAAAAAACGTTTTGGCTGCTCTCAAATAGCTTTCAAATCTTTTTTCCAAAATAGGTCGAAACGTTTTTTCCTCTCTCTCATAGGGAGACTCATGAGAAATAAAAATGTTAATTTCCTAATATTTCTCTTTTTTTAAAGAAATATTAAAGATTATATTTATTATGAGTCTCCTGAAATTTTCTTGGACGAGAATAAAATATATTTTGACAGATTAGGTGAAAAACATTTTTTTTCAGTGCTTTAGAGCAGCTAAAATGTTCTTCAATATATCTATTTTTGTGTAGTTACACTCATTTGTCTTCTGATGTACTACACCGTCTTTTAAAAATGCAAATTGTAACTTCTTAAGTAAGAATGTTTTAGAAAAATGGTAGAAAATGTTTTTACTGTACATTTCATTTCAGAGATCTGTCCTACTGGTTTGTGTGTAGAATCACGACAGACTGATTCATGTCTTTGCACGATGTACGATGTAAATGTACGTATATAATTGTTTCGATCTTTCATTGCTTTATTTATTTAGTTCTCTTCTTTTTTTTATCTATTTTCCGCTTTTCAACATATTTGGATATCATCGCTTTTGAATTGTCTGCATAGGGGCAAATAATAGGCTAACATGAAAGAATATATTTGATTTCCTGACTTATGGCAGCTCAAAACCTCTTTTTCGTCAATGTATGTCTTGAATCTTGGTAGTTTCGTTTTAATATCACACTCAAGGTTATTTCACTCATATGGTGACAACCAGTTTTAGAGGTAGAGTACCTGGAGAGAACCACCGCCCATCGGCGAGTAACTGATAAACTTTCACACATGCACCAAGTTGAGCTCGAACCCGTGCCGGCTGAACGATGTGAGGCTAGCGATCACCAGCGAAGCGCCTCAGACCACTCGGCCTCCGAGGGCCCGAATCTTGGAATAAAATATCATTGATATTGTATGTTGTGCTCTATCAGAACATTGGCATTTTCTTCTTGTATTTTTCAGAATTATTGAATACAAGTACCACGTGACTTGATTCAGTTGTATGAAGTTCCATCAAGCTCTATCATATGCCATTACATCGGAGTCTGATATTCTACTTGTGGACGCTTCCTCCCCGGGGCTTACCCTCTGTACAAATCTTTGTGATTGTAGCTTATTAATTGAAGCGCTTGTTCGGCGTCGGGCCTCACGTATATTGTCCTGAATAAGAACTTGCAGTCTACTAATATTTTTCTCGTTCGAGCCGTTTCTTCTGTCTAACGGTCACATAGTTAATCATTTTCCATCAGCTGAATTGATAAGGCTATTACATTGTTACTCTTGGATATTTGTATCTAATAATGCTCAAACCGGTGCTAGATGATCATGTAATTGTCCCCCGACGCCGAAGGACTAAAGGGCGACTGTAGTATTGGGGCACATCTGTCCGTCCGACTTCGTTTCTAGACAATAACTTCTGGAAAACTGTACGAATTCTTCTCAAATGTGGTTTGTGGCTACATCGCCTCAGTATCTCGCTTGGGATTGAGTTTCATGCTGATTCGCATATAGGACAATAAATTATGAAAAACTGCCGGACAATAAATTATGAAAAACTGAACGGATTCTTTTCAGATGTGGTATGTGGGTACCTCGCCTCAATGTCTCGCTTGGAATTATTTTTCACGCCGATCCGCGTATAGGTGGCGCCACTTGGAGGCCAAGTTAAAATTTTGTCTCCGGACATTAACTTGAAAACCTGAACAGATTCTCTTCAAATTTGGTATGTGAGTACTTTGCCTCAAGATCTCGCTTGGGATTGATTGTCTTTCCAAATTCTCCGGAGATCTCCAAGATCTCGCTTGGGATTGATTGTCTTTCCAAATTCTCCGGAGATCTCCAAGATCTCGCTTGAGATTGATTGTCTTTCCAAATTTTCCGGATTCTTTCCAAATTTGGTACGGTAAGTGGAAAACCTTGCCTCAAAATCTCGTTCGAAATTGTCTTGCATGTCGATCCGCCTATCGTGCCGGTGGTAACACCTGTGGGCCGATCTAAAATTTCATCTCCGGACAATAACTTCTGAAAACCTGAAAGGTTTTTTATCAAATGTAGAATGTGAGAACCTTGCATCAAGATCTCACTTTCGATTTTCATGCAGATCCAACTGCGAAGTCGCCATGCCATTTTTTTTTTCATGACAAATTTGGTAATTTGTGGATACCTATAGCAGTGGATCTCGCTTGGCACTGCTCTCCATGCCCGGCACTGATCATTACGTTTCCAAGCCAAATTAATAGTTTCAAAGTCGGGGGACTTAACCGCTCGGGTTTTCATTCAAGATGTCCACATGAACAGCTACAATAAAAGTGTGCCTGAAATACAAATCATCACAAGGATCATTTTTTCATACTGCGATGTTTTCACAGGGCGATGTAGAACCGTAGGTCTAATGGCCTTGTTCTAATACCGAGGAAAACTTGAGCACAAGTAGTACCGTTGCCAGGGTGACTGATTGTTTACTGAACTGCTCTGAGCTTTGAGAAGAAAAGCACAAAAATAGTCCTTAAGTTATTCAGAAACTGCAGATAGTTTGGTCAACCATTTTGGCTAGATTTTGTACCACCAGGTCTATATCAATGAAGTTAAATATTTCCTGAAATTCTTAAGTATGTTCAGATGTCACTTTCAAGGAGTTTTTTTCTGTTTTAGAGCAAGAATACAATATGGATACCATTCTGGGGTTGACTTAGAGAGTTTTTCTGAGAGGATGTCATAAATCGCTGGCTGATGAAAATTTTATCCAGTACACTTAATATATGCAGAAGAAAATAATTTAAGGCATACTTATCGTATGTTTGTCATGTTGGCAAGAAATTCTGATTTTCTAGGCTCCCATTCTTGCAAAAATTGAATTCACAGTATGTAACTTGGGGACTTACACACATCCCCTTCACCAGACCCTCTTTTCCAGGTGGATACAGACACATGCATGACCTATGTCAATAGCTTGGTTCACTTGACTGGATAGGGTCAGTTTGAACTCCAGGTATCATTTTTGAATAGAAGTGACCTATATTTACCTGCTGGAAAGAACATTTGTAGGCTCCATATTTAGGGGAATTCATTGTTTATCACTGCTCTAACAACTCCATACCCTGGACAAAGCAGATTGATAATCAATGCTTTGCAATTGTGTTTTAGATTTCAGGCTGATGTTAGCTGGTCTGCACGATATAATGTCATTCTACCATTGTCAGAATTTGTAACCTCCCAAACTGGGGGTGTACTGACAGCAGGAGGTACATGTATATAATATGATGCTATGAGAGGATGCATCCCAAAATAGCTCCAGTCCATCTAATGATAAGGAGTTTACATTGTATCCCAATACTCAATTTATTTACAGCTGAAGGATATGCTTTCTATAATCCCCTGCTGAAAAAGTTAAATATTTTACAAATATTGGTAACATGCAGTTTCTTACATCATTTATCTTATCATTAAGTCGGTTTCTTGATAAATAAGGGATTTCTCCCATCTGTCACAAGTTATTTCTGAAAATATACAAATGTGTTACATGTAACTTACACTAATTCACTAGAGATCCTTGTTGAGAGAATTGCGTGAGAGTGAACAAATTGTGTGGGTCTTCGCCATGGGACTGAACATCAGAGTTAGTGGAATTATTCCAACAGCCTATTTTGACATTTAAATATCCCCGTTTCAGTGCCCAAGGCTCCAGTTATACGTACAGTCAGATTATTGGCCTTTGGGGTCATGTGACTTCTTGTCAGTACGCCGACATCTTTTTACATCACCTTTTTTGCTGCGTTTAATGAATTAAGTAAATTAGAATTGGTAAGTGATTTTCCTAAATTTCATAACAAATATATGGTGTAACATAGACAGGATAACCTTTTATCAGCCGAAATCTGATTCAGTTTAATTAGACATGTCTGATATCGGACCCCTAGTTCAGGCCCTGTTACATGGTATACTGTCTAAAACACTTGAGTATAATTGTGAAAATTCCTCCCACTCAAAGCACTTGAGTGAAATATTTCAGTCAAGATGAGTGAATTCCTTAAGTGTAGTGAGTTCACCTTGAGTTAAGTCATCTTTATTCAAGTTGAGTTATAAACTCAGACTTGAGTGAAATTTTCGTGAATTTCACTCAAACGTGAGTGAATTTCACTCAACTTGAGCGGGATGAATTGTTACTCACGGTTTTTTAGAGATTAGTGTGATGAATGCAAAGGCTGGAAACAAGTTTTATTACCTCCACCTATCACTTAGAACTCCAGAATACATTCATGTAGCCTGTTTGTTGAAATGATTGCTTCCATTATCCACATTCATATGTTAAACATTTGCAAATATGTCCTCCAAATACTGCACCTAAACAAATTGTGTAATTTCAACATTGTCCGAATTTTGAACCGCCATGCGTTCTCCTGTCGACTTGAATGAAGTACGGCAAGAATTGCGAATGACTGCTTTTTACTTCAATAATCACCTTGCATAAAATATATTGTGAAATGGTTTAAAAATCAGGGATTATTTCCAATCACGAATGACGCTACGCGTGATGAAGATAAGGTATATATCATCACACCTGTTTTCTACATTACAGATTTTCAACCCAATTTATTTATGTCCGGCCATTGGAAGAAGATACAATTGTTGGTAAGTAAATGTACATTTTCATGTTGATATTCATCTTCATGTATTATTTACTCATTATATGAAGTTTGAAAATGTGACTTTGAAAAATGCAATCCCTAATGCCACACTCCAGTAGCCGAACTTTCTGCGCTATCTCAGGAACGACAATAAATGGAGAGCTGAAACTCCTTGACTTATAATTTATCATATTGGGGTCATTTTGAGCCTATTTGCATAACCCCACGAGAGGATCATGGAAAAAAATTCAAGATGGCGGCCACGTGGGGTACCAGAAAAGTGATGTTCTTGTCATATTTCTTCAAATTTCTGCTTTTCCGCGACGAAAAGTGGGCAAAAACTATCTTATTTCACACCACCTTATTATTTACTAATTTATCATGCAGTTTTTGCGGAGAAATTGCATAAATAAAAATGCCGTTTTTGAAAATGACGTCACTGTGACGTCATCAAGGCGGTCATCTCGGATTTTTTTTCACGTTTTCTGGTAGATCTTGACCTAAGGGTATAGTGTGGTAAGTTTCAGCCCCCTAGCTCAAGAGATAAGAAAAATAATTAGGACCCCCCCACCCCAGGCCAGAATACGTCCCAAAAAGCCCAGGCCAGATAGGGTTAAGGTGTTTGTTCTGACATCCATCCTTGCAACCTAACCTTGGCAAGCATATCTTTCCATTTATAGCAGTAGAATATATTGGCACAACATTTCTCGCCCATGTCGAAGTTGTATAATATGACAAGAGACTGCTATAATTAGAACCTTGCAAACCAGCCAAACACCAAAAATATGACGGATAATTCTCAAAATTTAGAAAATTTGTTTGCTTCAATTCTTCATATACATGACTCTTGACAGTAAAAACACCTAAACTGTTCAAATAGAATTGCCCAGCCTTTGTACTCATGGTGCATGTGGTCGAGAATGTCCCAATGTTCAGTGACAGGCAGGGATGCAAGGTCTTCCAGGCTAATAAAACATACACCCAAGTTCACAGGCAAATATTCTTCCTGCGCTGAAGAAAATAACTGGGAAATACTGGAGGAATCAATACACTGGGCTTGTAAATGCAGGTGACCTGTAGAATCCAGCTGTTGCTGTCTTATATCTCTTTGACATGGGCGAAGCATTTATGGAAATGCGTTTCAATATTGTTGTGCACATGGGAGCTGGAGCTTGTATCTTTGTTATATTTTGAGTGCACCAATGGATGGCCTTAACATCCCAATCTGCATATTATCGACATGGTCGGCAAGTAATATCGCAATGGCATACTCGAAGATTCCAAATTTAAAGATCGAAGCATGAGGAGTAAGATGTAGTTATGATTTCCATACTTCAATCAGTTTCATTGACAAGTGATTGTCCTATTAAACACAGCTCTTCGCGAATTCAACTTTCTAAATATATCTTTGTCCAGGCTAACAACCAGTTAGTCATGTAATATAATCACTATATGCGTCAGATCTTTAAACCATCCGCCGTCAATAAAAAGTCCAGTATCCATAATGAAAATACTTTAGGTTGGACGACAAAATTATATTCTTTACTTATTATGTAGTAGATTTCGTGGGTACATCTCCAAAATTGTATTTCCAATATTTCGTTGCAACAAATGACCCACCTTGCTGGAAAGACTGATTTGTTCAGTCAAAGGACCTGGCACGGTTTAATGAGATTTTGGCCCCCATGAGGTTCGGTTTGGAGTGCCAAAATGCAATATCACGTACGAAAGAAATTTTTCAGTTAGCGTAAAGTATGATTTTGAGGGGGAAACAGCACACTTTTCTCTCTGTAAGCACATGAAGCCAGTCCAGTACCAAGGTAAACTTAACCCCGAAATATTGACAGTATCAATAGTTTGTTGTTGACCAAACACGGTTTTGTTTCTGGACTGGCTTCATATGTTTATGGAGAGAAAAGTGTGTTGTTTTCACATGACCTACAAAGTACTCAGACCATGAGACAAAATGATATACTTTAACTGACAATTTTCTTTCGTACATTATATTTCATTTTGGCACTCCAACCCGCACCTCATGGGGCCAAAATCTCATTAAACCGTGCCACGTCCTTTATCGGGAAAATGAACATATGTTAAGCGGCTCGTTTCCGAACCATACAACAATCACTCCGCATACACTAGAAATGCTATATTATCCCATGGTTATACCCAACAAAAACCTATCCCAATGTTGCTTCCTGTAGACATTGTTCTAGTTTTTTAAATATATTTTTCTTTGTCAAATAACCCAGAAAGAATTTAAATATTCTGTTTGTTCAAATTTATCTTCGCAAAAATGCATGATAAATTAGTAAACAATTATCTGGTGCGAAATAAAATAGCTTTTGCCCACTTTTCCTCGCGAAAAACCAGGAATATTGATGAAAAATGACGAAAACATCACTTTTCTGGTACGGACATAGTCGCCATTCTGAATTTACCCATCATCCCCGATGTTAAGATTCGTTGCGAATTTGAGGGTTTCTACAGTGCGTGTGTGTCGAGGTGTAAAGAACTACATACGTCATTTCTTTGATAGGCATTTATAAGTCGGCGTATATAACACAAAATAACTTATCTATTGACTTCTAGCTGACGTTTGGCTGGAGATACTTCCGACTATTTCATAGCTAAACTAGTTCAATATCAGGACACGGTGATGAACATGAAAGAAAATCTCACCGGCTGAGAGTTGAGAAAGCTGAGAATAGATCATGTCGTGTATTTGCAGTAAATATACCGTTGTTAGGAAATTGCAGGTGATTATATCTTACCATAATGGGAATTAGGCAGGTTTAAACTTCCTGGTATAAGCGGGAGACCAGGCCGATGGAATGTCTTGATTCCCACAGCAGCAAACGTGCACGGCAAAAAACCCCTTTAGGTTTCATTGACCCATCAGGGCACCGGGACTCGAGATTTCAAGTTGTATTTTTAGTCAATCGTTGTCACAGGCCCGCAAAACAAGAGTTTTGGGGGGTGTGGACGGTGGTATTACGGTGAAGTGTCGAAATATGGGGTCTCTATATATAACCCCATGCTTTATATAAATGGATTTATATAAAGCATGGGGTTATATATAGAGACCCCATATTTCGACACTTCACCGTACCGCATGAGGTTATATACAGAGACCCCATATGTCGACACTTCACCGTAATACCACCGTCCACACCCCACAAAACTCTTGTTTTGCGGGCCTGTGATCGTTGTAAACATAAATATTAGTTCAGTGGCTAGTCTTATCGACTGTCAACAAGGTAAAATAAATAGCGGGCAATAGTAATTTTTACGCATATCACATGGAGTGTTATTAAATATAACCGGATTTAAAAACTTATAAATCCGATTTTAGCGTTATCACAGATATATTAACATACATATTCTTCCCTACGTATTGCTGCAGTTACAACATATAGGCGTTACATAACATGAGCAGTGTGACTAACGTCACAGGACCTACGAAGTAGAGTAGGCATTAGGACTCGATCGTATTTTCATTGAGATATGATGTGACCCTCCCCTACGGTACGTTTCATCATAATATGGTACATGTACAACCGTCCATAACAGCCACAGGTTCTCTTTATAACATGCCTTTTGTGAGATTGAGCAAGATTATATTCTGGGTATTTATATTGGTAACAGTCTCCTAATGCGCCTTCATTCCAAAATAAATAACGATCGCCGATTTAATTTTACAATTTTTTAATTAAAGGAAACAGATTGAATAATATGAGACAACACATTTTGGGTATCGGCAATCTGATGAATGTACTATTCCGGTTTCCTTGTTTCACATTATATTCTATGGCAGTTGATCGGTGATTTTCTTCATTGATAACCGTTAAACCACCTCAGCTTCGTTGTGCAAACAGCGCTGAATTTTTGAGGGTATATGCAGCAGGGTACTTTTAGCCGGAGAGTAACTGATAGGCCTACTCATTAAATGCGATAAAACGCTGGAGCAAAACGGACCACAGTTTTCTTGGCAATGATGACATGTTTGGATGTGAAATAGGATACACGTCACAGGCTACAGCTTACATATATATAACAATATACTGAAGTGTTAATTATAAATCTAATTTTAATCAGAATTATTTCAGATCAGAACTAGCTGGTAACAATGCCCTAATGCTCGTTCATGCCAAAAATCAAGGTTATAATGTCAACGGTTCTCCTTATTTTGCCGACGAAAGGATTCGGATGGACTGACTCACTCACTCATTACCGGACAATTTGCGATCTGTAGCCTACTTCGTAGGAATATACAGAATTAAAATACATTTTATAGTTTTGCACAGTTCCACATACTGCAACGGCAGTCTGCAGCTGGACCACTTCAATTTGAAAGCTGCCTTTTAAAAGCCTTAAAATCTAAAACGTTTCTAAAATGATTGAGAACTGAATTCCAAATGTGAGCCCCATAGTATCTAAATGATTCGATGCCGCATTTGTGTCTATTAACTCCCTAGAACAGTTATTCCAATCCTGGTTAAAGGATTAACGTGTGATATTACATGATGTCGTCTTTCCTGTTCTGGAAATCCTCCAAACACCCTGGAGATCAAAGGAACCAGCGGGTGATTTAAAAACCAGATAAGGGCAATTCCCTCTGAGATTCTCCACAGAGAAAGTGCCATTAAGCTATTAAGGCTTCCACACAAATGATAGACAGATGTTGATATCTGAGCTAGACTCTTGCTCTGGTCTGAGTGACAGATATACAGACTGTCCAGGAATGATGCAGACTGGGTGTAATGACATTTGAACTCTAGCAGTCTCCAGACTGAACTCACTTCACAGAAGCTGGCCACAGGTATAGCTTGTATCAAAATTGTAAAAAACGAATTCCTACTGTACAGACCAACAAGTCAATTTAGAAATAGATTGCTAACTAAGAATGGGTTTGACGAAGAGGCTTCTGGTCCGCTCAAGGATGGTGTATCTTGGCCCTCCGTGGTCTGATGAAATGTTCATGCCGAGCGCTTTCAAATAGGTTTGCAGTCCCTACCCACTCTATTTTGTATACTTTTATCTCTCTATATTATATAGCATATAGCAAGTCATCTGCGCTAACCAAGTCAAATCAAATCTCAACAGATATATAACGATATTTCAAGTATTTTCCAGAACAAACAAAATTAAAACCATCAATAAGAACTCCTAATTTTTACCCATTAATCTCATCAACAAGAAATACACATCATTAGTTTTATTATTCAAAACGAATAATAAAATATCACTCTTCCTATTAAAGTCTTTACCTTAATCGGCACCATGATCATTCACTTAAAGTGTAACTGTAGTACTTTAGTAATTTTACGTCATATCCAAGATAATCTTCCAAATTGTAGAATTTATCACCTGTTTCTTGTTTTACGACTTTAAGGTGGCTCCCTGGTTACAAGAATGACAGTTCTTCTCAGCTTTTTGTGCATACCAATTACCTCTTGTAATCGTACTCTTGTGAGCGAATGAGATACTTTGACAGGCAACGTTTACGTTTCAGCGACTCGTTTTTTAAACCATTGATATATTTCCCCTTGTGACGTCATGCCGTCAAATGGCAAACTTTTTGTTTGCGTGGCATTTGTCGACGTCATGACGTTGCATTGTTTGGCCTTTATTATAAATGGCGGGAAAAAGGTGTGGGAGTAGGTGGCTTCCGAGCCCCATTCATGCCGGCGACCTACATTTAAAATTGAGTTAATTTTTTTTTTTTTTTTTTTTTTTTTTTTTTTTTTTTTTTTTTTTTTTTTCATTTTAAGCCCTGGACGTGCCACTGGGCATTTATTATTCATCAGCTGGTCACGGTTTGACAAAATACCCTACAGTGCCCACGTGACCACGAGGTTTGGGTTTTCATTCATTTATCTCAATATGTACACAAAAAAATTAATGAACAATATTAATAACAATGATAATAATAATAACAATAATAGTAAGAAGAAAGAAAAGAAAAACACCTCGCGTACCTGTATACTGCTTCCCCGTTTCCTCAGTTCACATATATCGACAGTAAAACACATACATATTTACACATATAATAATTGTCTTTGTGCGGGAAAACAGTATAACAGTTAACGCCCGAATGACTTGGTATGGCCCCCCCCCCGCCACCCGTAAAAGACTAATAGACATATTTGAAATCAACAAGGAACAAATACAAACCAGTATAATAATATACATATTTCTTCGATAAATAGATCTTTTTTCAATTTTTCTAACAAGTCCTGACTCCATTTACTGTAAAAAAAAAAACCAAAAAAAACCAAAAACTTGTTATTTTTTCAAATCTGTGAATTTCATAACATGCATTTAGTTTAACGACTGTAGAACGCCAGAGGACCCCACTTATTCTCAAAAGAGTTCTGTTTCTTATTTCTCTTGGCCAAGTAGCATTCAATATCCCTCGTTTTTAACAGGAATTTCGAGGCGCCATCAAAAGAGGGTTTAGTATTACTATACCTACACACATATATGTATTTTTTAAATAATAAAATAACATGATTGATTGATTAGAACCGTCTCTTTATTACCTAAGATCATTTGGGACCCCGAAGGTTTCTGCATTTGAATTCCGAGATCTTTTGCCCATAAATATAATTGACTCCAAATATCTTTTGAATATTTACAATTATAGAAGAGATGTATAATACTTTCTATATCTTGATTGCAAAAGGAGCAGCTGTCCGAATCTGTTTTACCCCACAATTTTAATAGATAATTTGTTATAAGGATCCTATGTAATATTTGGAACTGGAAGTATTGTAACTTGGTTTCCACTGTTGTACTGTAAATATTACTGTAAAAAGAAGGCCAGTCCAGATCAGTCGTGTCCAATTCTTCCTCCCATTTTTGTTGATTTTTCTGTGGTTTCACTTCAATTTTCTTTACTAAAAGATCATATACAAATTTCGTACATTTTTGGCTCATCATTCGCCTGTATAATTCAGGTTCTTTAAAGACATTATACTTAGTGAAACCCCCATTTTTTATATATATTTTCTTCTCACTCGATATGTTGTGTACAATAGCACAGTGCATTATGAAGTGAATGGGGAGTATACCAAACTTGTTCTGAAGATCCTTAAACATTAAAAAACTTCCCATCCTCACCCAAGACATCACTGATACGGCTGACACCCTTTTCTGACCAGCTGGCCACGTCCCTCCATTCTGACTTTGGAATTAAGTCAAATAAAAAAGTGTCTACATTGATATTATTTTCAACTTTGTTATCCAAACACTGATACCAGGCCTTCAAGGTGTCGAGCCAGAATGTATTTTTAATTTCCTTTTGAACTGCCATCACGGCTGTCGAATCCAGCGTCCAAACATTGTGGCCAACTGGTTGAAATATCTGTTTTACTATTATGTTATGGTTGCCTTGTTTAACTATTCTTTTTATCCATTTTATTTTAAGATATGAGGCGAATGACTGGATATGTATCATTCCCAATCCCCCTTTCCCCTTTTTGACAATGGCTGTTTTACGTTTTATCTTATCTGTTTTACCATTCCATATGAAATTGAAAAATATTTTTTCTAAGTTTGTAATAAATATGGTCTCCGGATTAGGAAGGACTGAAAACAGGTGAACCAATAGTGGAATAACAAATGTTTTAATAATTGTTATTTTCCCTATAGGGGTTAAATTACGTCTAGACCAGCTTCCTAGAATCTTTTTGATAGAACTCATTTTATCGTTATAATTCTTGCTGATTGTTTCAGCTATATTAGGATAAAACCAGATTCCAAGTAGTTTAAAACCTCCGGGATCCCAGTTTATCCTATAGTGAGGACAGAGATTGACAGTGCTTCCTTTATTCTGCCCAATCCACACTGCCAAGGACTTGTGAATGTTCAGGCGCAGCCCAGAGGAGTTGGAAAATTGATTCAGGAGGCCCATGGCTCTTTCTAGAGATTCACGTGATCCGTCTAGGATAAGAGTGGTGTCGTCTGCGTATTGTAATATTTTTATCTCATCTCAATTTCTATTCCTTTGATTGATTTATCTTTTTTTACAGCAAGAGACAGAGTCTCTGCGACAAGAATGAAAATGTAGGGGGATATTGGATCCCCCTGTCGACAACCCCGTTTTAGTTGAAAAAAATCAGAAATGTACCCATTGTTCATAACACTGCTTTTTGAGTCCTTCTGAAAAATCTTAATCCACCGAGTTATATCTATTCCGAAATTAAAAGACATGAGAGTTTTTTCTATGTAGTTCCACGACACGGAGTCAAAGGCCTTTTCAAAGTCGATTAAGAAAAGCAGTCCTGGAATACTTTTTTCTTCGGTGTAATCTATCAAGTCGAATAAAAGTCTCGTAATTTCCCCAATAAACCTCCCCTTCATGAAACCTTTCTGTGTTTCGTCTATTAATGAGGGTTAAACTGTTCGGATTCTATTTGCTATGCAGGTTGATATAATTTTATAATCT
>JAVTVY010003300.1:0-34161 GCA_036873755.1 Hanleya hanleyi | reverse complement strand
AGCAGTGGGAACATAACATCAGTCGACAGGGCTTCAAACCGACGAAGAACTCAAGACTTTGTTCCGCGCACTTTTCACCAAATTGTTTTAAGGAAGATGCTTATGCAAAATATGGAATCCATCCCGAGGGAACGCAGAAAAGATTGCTGAAAGAAGACGCTGTGCCAACTGAGTTTGTGCATCGTCACACTCACAAATCAAAACGAGTGTCAACAGTTGCCAGGTTGGAAAAGCGAGAACAGCAAAGACAGATCGGGGAGGTATTGTGTTCAAGTTATTTATATTATTGGTGATCTAGGCCTATGGCTGTCCACAAAAAGAAACATATTTTCGTAATTGGGTGATTACCGCGGGTCCAGTTTTCAACATACATTTGAGTGGGTAGTTGTTGCTGTTTCTTAGGGTATTTGCGGGTACTTTCTGGATCAACTCTATTCGAGACGGCTGATCCTTATTCACCGATCACTGCGGGGAGTAACGAGGTGAATCTTAACAGGGGATTAGATAGCACATTGGTAGACATTTCATCATAAACTGTGGTTCAAAAACCTTTAGTATGTCAAAACGGTCCCTATTCCCTAAACCATGCTTTAATTTCATGACTTTTATCTTTGATGTTTTTTAATTATTGACAGTTTTCTGACATGGCTCTATTCAACTCAATGTTAAGTTTCACCGCGCTGCTTCATCAAGTGTGAGGATGTGTGCTCCCTCAAATTGGAGATGTGGCATGATTTCTACACCTTAGTTAACGTTTTGTTATGCATTGGTTGACTGGGTGATGGCAAACAAAAAGACATTAGGTACCGGTAGTGAAGGTGCGGGGTTTCACGTTATTCAAAATCTCAATATCACAGGTGTTGTGACTTATTATCGGTACTAAACAGCTAAATGCATATGTCCTCCTCAAACCACCAATTTTGTGTTGATATTTTTCTGCACGCAGCATGATGTTTCTTCCTAAATTTCAGTTACTGTCAGAGTCCTCCCAGAAGGAGATAACTGTGTGTCGGGAATCTACAAGCGATAGTAGCACTACAGCAGTTCCAAAACTGGTAAATTCATTTGGAACTGTTTATTCTTTAAACTGGGTATTTTCCAATAGATTGCGATATTGAGATTTTATCCATATGTTTTAGGGGTTTGGGGGGGGGGGGGTTACAGTGTAATATAACCATTTCTCATAGTAAGTTATCTCTAGCATAAAGGAATTTAAATTTTTACATCATTAATCTTTCGAAGATTATTCCATTTGTTAAATGAAGCAATAATCTTCAATAGTTTTACTGTCTGGAGCTTTCTGCCTGGAAATATAAAATTTGATTATATCGTTTTTGTTGTTTTGAAGATTGGCCCCTCTAGGGCCAAGAAGAGGAAAGCTGCTGCTGAAACGGTTACTAGGGCAATGGTCGAATTGGAACACGAGAGCACAGAGGGCACGGTGTTTACCGAACCAGAGTCACATGTACACCCCCAGACACCCACATCTGTATCAAGACAGCAGGTATCTCAACCTTCAGAACAATACAGCTCATCTCATTTTGGTCAATCTGCCAGCGAGATACCAAAATTTTCTAATTTTAGTTTCTGTATAAGTAGGTTACATTTTTTTATCATACTCTTTTTGAGGCACGAGTAGTAAGTTTACTCAAATCATTTTTTTTTTATCATTTTTCTGTCATAAACCACTGTTTATGCTGCCGTGAATCACATTTCAAGCTCACAAATACTGGTATGTGTAGAGTCTCATTGTCTAATGAAGTTTTATAATTTTCTATTTCAGTCTGCTATTCCTCAGCTATCATCTCTGTATGGTACTCCGCGGCGAACAGGGAGAGATCACCCTTATGCAAATAGACCTCTGCGTTCTTGTGCCACTCAGACTACATGGAACAGCACTGTCGAGCAGGAAGTGTTCATTGATGAGTCAGAGTCAAGTTCTCCAATTCAGTCACCATCGCGCTCGAAGTTTGGTGGAGACATAACAGATGAAGAACAACTCGCGGAATATTTGCCATCAGCGGACAGCAGTGAATCAAGCAGTGCAGAGAAGTCTGGAACTTTTGACCCCTGTAAAATGAAAAAGTATATTGTGTTTGAGGAAAATCTGAAAGATCTTCACAAATTCTGTAAGGAATGTGGCAGTCCAGTCACAAAATCTTCCAAGTTCACGAGAGGTTCGATGGTCGGTTTCAAGATTTCCTGCCACAGTGGTCACTCATATGTCTGGCATTCCCAGCCTCTTGATAGGAAGCAGCCAATGGGCAATTTGCTCATTGCAGCTGCAATATTGACTAGTGGAAGCACCTATTCCAAAATAAGTGCTTTCGCTGACATGCTGAACCTCCTGTTGTTCTCGAAGACTGTGTATAATAAAGTACAAAAACAAAGCATTCTGCCAGTGATACAGGAATGTTGGGAGGAGGAAAGAAGAAAGGCTACAGAAGAAGTTAAGCTAATAGGATCTGTGGTGCTTGCGGGAGATGGGCGTTGTGACAGTCCTGGCCATACTGCCAAATATGGCTCTTACACTCTCATGCATACAGATGGGGATGGGAAATCTGGCACAAGAAAGATAGTTTCTATGAAGCTTGTACAGGTTTCAGAGGTAATTACTTTAGTAAATTTAGAAACTTCTTGTTTGGGGGAGTCATTGGTCAATGCAGATCGTGATCACTATCCAAGAGAATAGCAATTAACACAGCTCTTGTCTAAAATATACTATTGTATTAAAACTGAAATCCCTGAAAAGATGTTGGGAAGTGTTGTTTAGTTAATTGAGGGAGGGGGGGGGCATTCATTTTGATTCTGATCTGTAGGCACTTCTTGAATGCTTAATTTCTAATGTAGTGCTCACAAAACATACTGTGTTTTTTTAAACAGGTCAAGAATTCTAACCATATGGAACCAGAAGGTCTGAAGAGATGCCTAAAGGAGGTCACTGACAGTGGATTGGAAGTTGGTGTTCTGGCAACTGATCGTCACAACATGGTCACCAGCATGATGGACTACAAACAGGTACATTTATACAATTTACAGGTCTCCATTTTCAATGAAAATCATGGCTTTTTATAGTGTTATTAAACATGTTAAACTGTGATAAAAAAATTCTGCTAGCTGTATTCAGGTTGAGTAAATACAGTGACATTGGCAGCTCAGTGTAGTGTCGTCTAAGCCTAACTCATCCTTCCTCTGTCCCCTTTTCTTTTGTTTTTAGGATAATGATCATTCTCGATCATCACCTTATCACTCTCCGAACATTTTCTCTTGGACTATTGGTCAGTCTCCTCCACATACCATGGTGACTGAAATTGCAATGGAGATTGAATTGAGTGTGTTACCACTGAAGAGTGAGAATATCAAAGTTTGACCACTAATATTCTATCACTCTCCATTGCATTTCTAGTCTCAGATATGATGTTACTTGCCATTGTATTTCAAAAGATGATGCTATTTCATATATTTATATGGTATGCAAGATATTGTATTATTATCACTTGAAATGCAGATAACCCATCAATTTGACACCTGGCATCTTGCAAAAGGCATTGTGAAGAAGCTCACCGCCAAGGCCAAGAAGAAGGACTGTACCGACCTTGCTCCTTGGATACAGAGTATCTCAAATCATTTGTGGTGGGCATGTGCTACATGCGGAGAGGACAAACAAGTTCTGCGGTAGGTGATAGTGTGGATTTATAGGTGATACAGAAAAGAAAAATACCATTGAATCTACCTTTACTACATTTATTTACATTTGTTTTTAACAGTTTTGAATAATTTTGTCAACTTGAAGTCATGGGAGCATCTTATCCCAGGGTGCAAAAAGCATGAACTTATGCAGTATAGAGATATTTAGGGGGGGGGGGAGGAGGGGGGCAATGCTGAGAGAGGGAGTTCACCTCCCCCACTCTCTCTCTAAAGCACTCCCAAACTTGACAATTTTTGTCTCTGCCCTGCCATTGAATTGACAGCACTTGATCACTTAATGTAGTGGAAATGTATTGCATGACAAGCACACCTAAACTAGTGGATTAGATTGTTGCAGATTATTCTTCAGAAATTAATAGGAACAGTGTGTATTTTGTGGATACTAAATATGGTTTACAAACACAAGTATCTTTCATCTTATGTCATGGTTGTCTGCTGGTTTTGAACCAGCAGTCTAGAATATACAATAATCAGATAGTGTGGGACCTCTTTGTGACCACTTCCAGTAGTTAGAGAACTAATTAATCTTAACTACAAATGTCCAAAGTCTCATTTCACTGTTTAGCATACATTTTAAGCCAGAACTGTATCTTAAGCCTCAGAGATCAAGCTGTCTTATGTGTTCAGGGTATCTATAATCAGCTAGAGTTATGTAATAATTTCTAAAGATGGCAGATTCCCATGATCACCCACTGGGGTGTTGATATGAACAAAATCTACTGTACACATATGTCACAGGTTGCTTTGTCTCAGCCGAGGTTGACTGGTTTGTCAAGTAGTGAGTTACAGCCAATATAAGTAGTTCATCCACAATCAATAGAAACTCGAGAATATGAGGACTTTACATAGATTTTTATCAGCATTTGTAATTTAGCTTACATAATATTTGTCACTGGTACATCTAATATAATCATTATGTAACTTTTGAGTGGACGTTTTTTGTGTATTGTGTGAGATACCGAATAAAAACAAGTTCTCATTTTAATTTCAGAGAAAAATGGCTCTCGGTGTTGCACCATGTGACCAACAACCACAAATGGTCCGGAAACAAAAAGTTCCACAAGTGTGCACATCCAACTCTCTCGACAGCTGACAAAAAAGCAACAAAATGGCTGAAACCCAAGTCTCCAGCTTTTGTTGCTTTGAAGAAAATTGTGACAAATACAAGGCTTCTCAATGCCATGAATCACCTAACAAAGTTCTGCCACACAGGCGAGCTGGAAATTTTCCACAGTATGTTGTTGAAATACTGTCAAAAGAGACAACACTTCCATTATGATGGTAACTAACATTTTGCATATATCATACCACCAAATGTTGTCTAGGCCATGTTTAAACATGGGATGTCCCATCTTACTATTTTTGGATATGGCTAACTTATAAGCCATAACTGATTAAGCAAATGACTGGATTCAGACTTCTCTCTAGATATATTGATTCAGCTCTACTTGGCTCACTGAAACAGTATCAATCCACAGTTGCCTGGCCTGTGGGATATTGAATGGTCGATGTCTACATATAATTTGTTCAATAAATTATGAAAAGTAATAAATATATATATATATTTTTTTATAGTGTATTTCTCTTTCATCTTTGGCTCAATTAGAGACATTCCCTATAATGTCAAGCCGAGTTACTACAGTCTTCAATTATGTACCATACCCTGTCCTCTATGACCGCTCAACACGGTCATTTCAAAACATTCTCAAAAAAAAACAAAAAACACGAAAGCCTACCTTTCCAAATGCCATTCGTTTTTTACATCCCAAGTGGACCAACCGTCGGAATATATACGCTTTGAATATCTGAACCTCCCCTTTAGGAGAGAAATTCATTCTTCGCGCCAAAACACGGCTTTTCAAGCTCTTAGCCAGCTCTCTGGCCAAAAACACTTCCGTCAGAATTTTAAGGACCGGGTTATACAATAATATCGGCGACGATTGGTCAAAATTATCCCCGCCCACTGGATTATCTGCCCCTGACTTTAGGGGATAATTTCGACCAATCGTCGCTGATAATATTGTATAGCCCGGTTCTATAAAATTCCGACCGGAAGTGTTTTTGGCCGGAAGTTTGAAAAGCCATGTTTTGGCACGAAGAATGAATTTCTCTCCTCGAGGGAGGTTTAGATATTCAAAGCGTATATATTCCAAAGGTTGGTCCACTTGGGAAGTAATAAACGAATGGCATTTGGAAAGGTAGGCTTTAGGGGGGGGGGGTGTTTTCTGAGAAGGTTTTTAAATGACCATGTTGAGTGGTTCTATTCCCAATTGTATTCTATGTCAGAGGACAGGGTATGGTGGATAATTAAGAACTGTAGTAACTCAGCTAGCATGACATTATAAGGAATGACTTCAATTGAGCCAAAGATGAAAGAGAAATACACTTAAAAAAAATATTTAAAAAAAAAATCGAGTTAAAAATAAAAAATATTATTAATTTTCATGATTTATTGAAATAAAATTATACGTAGACATCGACCATCCAATATCCCACAGTCCAGGCAACTGTGTATCAATCAGACAACCCTTCTTCTCCCTTCTGTCCGTCATACTCGTGCCCTGTATATCATATTTATGTTCAAAGTGTACATAAGCATCGTTTGGATTCCATTTTTGTACAATGTAAAGTTTGAATGATTTCTGTATTCTCTTTGATAGCAATGTCCGCGAGGCTGATGCTCGCTGCCATCGACTGGAACAACACTAGAAGGGAGCAGAAGAAAGACAAGTCCGGAAAGCCTGCTACTTCTGTTGTTTACTCCAAGAGAAGGAAGATCTATGTCTTGAAAAACCGGTATGGGAAGGCCAAATCTGACCACATGGGAGCGATTATGAAGAGAATTTATGAGGTCCACCGGGATAAAGTGCAGTTGAGGGGATTTGACCGTCCAGCCGAACTACCTCGGAATGTGGCCAAGGTGCCGAAACCAGACAAGAGAGAACTTGAAGAAAAGTTCAAATCCAGATTCCAGTAATTCGCAAACATGTGAACTGGCCATGATAGCGGTGTTTAACTTTTACAAGTGATAGTACATCTTCGCTCCGTCAGTAGTGCATGGTTGACTTCTTGGCTGCCCCCACTCCGTTGTGCAGCTCGGCGGTCAGGGGACTGGAATGGGCCATTCTCCCACTCACACCAACGACCTAGCCCACCGGGGTGGGATATCGGCCCTTGGAGGGGTGTAGTTGTCAGTAGGAGATGGGAATGGAGCCATCTCTGACAAACTGCATCCCTTCGGGGTCGGTATTGCGACCTGGAAGTCATCATGTGACACCGTTCTTGGAGGGGGGCAAAGTTAGGGTGCAGTAAAAAGATCTGGTCATATTTATTTTTCTGCATACCTAGAAGTAAGGATCAGTTGATTGAATGATGTAAATAAAGGAAGAGAAATATGGATTGCAGCACCAGCAAATAATTCCTGCTTCTACCAAGGCCCTCATTAATGTTATGCTTTAATTTAAACTTTTATTGCACTGTGTCATTCCTGCAAACTAGGGATATTGCTTGTGATTGGATGATTTTTTTTTTACCCAAGAAAATTGCTCTGTGTGTACTGGACTTTAACCATGGTAACAGTGCTGTCTTTCAGAAAAGCTGGTGGGATGTGCCCTCCTCGGACATTTCCAGGACCATGATCCATGATTACCTGTGATTTCATACACTACACAGGTTAACATGGGAGAAGCTGTATTTTACTCTCCTCAAAGTCAAACAGAGATGAGTGGTAGTTTACAGGAGGGTGATCGCTCTCCTTAAAAATAGCCCAATGGGCTCCAATACCCCTCGGTTAGCAGTTATTGTCTTCACTCAACAATCCTGCATCGCATAAAATGCATTTTTAGAACATATGTAGGTTTGCAAAAATCTGATGCAGTTGGGTGGACTGGATTTCTCTCATCCTAGAAAACGTGATGTTAAATCTTAATTCTCTCTCTCTCATCTTAGAAATTCATCTTGAGCCAGGTCAGCATTTGCCAAGGCCTTAACTGATGGGAAACATTTTGTGCTGAGTTTATGGTAGAGCAGGAGCAAATTCTTAGCTCTAAATATACTCTTCTATATAAATATATCTCTTCAGCACACATCTGAACCATGGCCAGATGTATACATAGTTTCAGTTTTGAAAGCCTAGCTATATTTCTTCACGTTATATCATGATAAATAGTATTTGACCTAAAAAAAAATAGGTCAATGTCATTTTACTGGGATAGGCTTCTAATCAATCACCAGTTGCATATGTAATATGAATTTGAAGACTAGCTTTAGTCCTTCAAAAATTATAGCAAATATCAGAATTTGACCTTGATAAAATGTCAAGGTCAGTCATTTCCAATAGGCTTCTGACCCTTAACCAGATACATACATGGTATGAATTACAATGCCTGGCTATAATCCTTCTTGAGATACAGACGGACAGACAGACAGCGCTGACTACAATACCCTTCGGGCAAAATTTGCCCGAGGGATAAAAATGAACCACTGTTTTCAGTCTTGCTATGGAAAGCTTGTGACCGTTATCCAGGATGTCACATTTTGTGACATTTCCTTGGGAAACCTACAACTGCAGGTTACCCATCAACCAGGACCTGCTCATTGAACTATGTCCCCGGCCAAATGGCCAAAATATAGGGATATAATGACCAAACTATAGGGATTTTACCATTCTATCTTTTTTAAATATGGATTGACGAGGACTTTTAATGTGCTGATATGCAAAAAGACCTGAGCTTCACCAGTCTGACTGGGGTGCGGCTTACTCGGGTTAGTTTTATACTATGCCTGTACTCATTACTGGGACAAGGTAGTAAAGAAGAAACAGTACAATTTAGTTTGGACACTTCCAACTCCGTCGCGTTATTTTGCAGGGTTCCCAGCCACTCGGGGAAATCAGGGAAAACAATTTTCCAGTCAGGAAAAGGAAATTTGAGAAAAATAGCCAACATCAGGGAAAACTCAGGGAAATTGAGTAGGAAAGAGAGGAGTCGCATGTGGCTGCCTATGTTGACACCAGGTATGCACATTTTCCTTCTCAACACCTCATTGAGGGCTTATCTAGCATAGCTTGAACTCTCATCAGGACAAATTCTTTCATAACTGCACGCAATGTGACTATGAATTCTGATCTACAACCGTCTCCTGGGGGGAATATTTCTCAGGATTTTGGGAAATTAATCGGGGGAAAAATCAGGGAATTTTGTTTCCATGAAAAGCTGGGAACCCTGATTTTGGAAGATTTAAATAAGCCAACTATTTGTGTATATGTATCGCAATAAATACAAGGTCAGAGCTGCGTGAAAGAGCATGAATAATCCCGAAGGATCGTGATAGTACGAAAAATATGGAAAATGACAGCTTTACATGTACTTGTAGCTTTGGCTAGAAAACTTGCCAAAATAGGTTGGATTTGTGATAAATGTATAAAAAAACCTTCAACATTCATGAATAGGGTGTATCCTGGAGGACATGTTGACTGATTAGATGGGTTTTCTTTGTTTGACGAGTGATTGATACCCTTCAATTTTTCAGACTTTTAAGAAAGGAAATACCTTTATTTCAAATGAAACGAACTCCTTTGTGTACTGTACAGATCTCTGCTTTATATCTATTTGTATATACACACACACACACAATGTACATTTTCACGATATTATGGTAAACATAATAAAAAAAGTCTGCAAACATAATTGTTCAGTCCTCTTCACTTTCATCCTCTCCAGAATGATATCCTGTGTATTGTTCCTCTGGAGCCTTAGGGAATGCTTGCCGTATTGCATGGGTGGCACAAGCAGGTATGGTTCTCCTTCGTCCAGGTCCAAGTTTTCCATGGACCCACCATGTCAACTGTCTGTATGCAGCATAACGTAGACCACTGAAAATATCCACAGTACAACTTTTAATATTAAGAGTTGAATGACAACTCCGCAGATGCTCCTCATCCGTCGTGAGCAATATATACCATGGAAAGTTCAAATAAATTATGGTTGGTTAATACATTTGTATTTACAGTGCTACAAGTATTGTCCATTGAGTGCATGGCAACAGTACGTTGTATCACTATCGGTCCCGTCAAACCATCTTCGAACACCAAGTCAATGTTGATGCTCTCGCTTGATCTTGCCTCGGTTTAGAAGCCTATCATTTCTTTTCAACATCAGCCTGACGAATGTTCAGGACCTAAATATCTTGGGCGAAAGCTAATGATTTGGCCCTTGACCCCAGTAATGAACAAGTATCAAATGGATGTTTGGACTGCAATGGGCAAGTGACAGATGCATAACATCTGAATGTTCGCGCCATGGTTTATGACAAATGTATCATCTGTAATATCGGGTAGCCAGAATTAAGGAAAGACGAAAAGCGATCTCTAAAACTTAAAACCTTGACCCAGGTATTTTCTTTAACCTAAGGCGGGATAAAATTAATTTCTTGTTTAGCATCATTTTTTGGAAAAAATCTGGGTAGGGAGGGCGGTTACTCTTATTCAAAAAGAATTGCGAATTTTTGGTGCGATATTCTGGTGGCAGAATATGACACTTGGACTAAATGACATGCTATAGCCTACAAACACACTTCATGTATATTTCGTTCAAACTCTTGTTATTAAATTTGTTAATTAGGGTATGTTGTGATACAATAAATGAGGCGGAGCGATTCAGATCCATGATCATGCTTTCGTAGAGTGGACAGTCCTATAAATTAGCCAATATAGTCCTAACACCTCGAAGGATGATGGTAAATTTTGAGTGGCCCTGAAAATGACTAGTTTATTGAACAGAAAAAATCGTTCGGCTTGTATCTGGATCTAGTTTCATTAAATTTGAGTACATTTTATTTTATTGAGAATTCTACCTAAGTCGCTTGACTTGGTCTCAGAGAGACGACTCCAAAAATGACAAAAAAAATAATAAAAAATAAAATTTGGAGCGGGCAAATATTTTGGGGGAGGGCGGTGAGGCTAAACAGGAAGTTTTTTTTAACCAGCCTTAGGTAGAATTCTCAATAAAATAAAATGTACATTAAGTCGCTGGATTTCAGTCTCGGAGAGTCGACTCCAAAACTGAGCGGAAAAAATAAAATTTAGCACGGGCAAATATTTCAGGGTGGGTGGTGATGCTAAACAGGAAACATTTTTTTAACCAGACTAACAGTTTCATCGTCTTACCTGTTGTTGGGTGGATTGACAACCCAGTGATCTGCCCGAATGTTGTTCAAACCAACCAGAACATTTCTTAGCACCACTGGAGTGAGGCATAGTAATCGGAAGTCACCATTGTTAATGAGACACATATGGTTGTCTGAAAGTTGAAACAAAAGATGCACATCAAATTGAAGTAGTTAACAACAATCCACACAAAAAACAGCTGTTATTTTCAGCGCCCCCCTCCCAACAAGTTTTTCATCACCGCGTGAGCGTTCAGGGGAGGTGGAAGTGAACATGGCAAATTATTCATTATATGAATTATCAGAAAGATCGCATATCGTAGTACCGATTCACAGTCAATTCACCCACAAACCGATTCACCCACAACCAATTCACCCACAACTTCAGGTCAATTCACCCACAAAAAAAAGTCAACTCACCCACAACCAGGTCAATTCACCCACAGTCTCAGTATGACTATAATGACTAAATTTCAGAGGACATGGGTATATTGCATATATTGGGCAAAGTCTGGAAAAGTGTTATGGAAAATTAATAAACAATAGAATTTTAACCAAGGTTGATTTCAAAGAAACATGTGAAGTAACTCAGAAGTAATCCACATGTGTCACAGTGTAGCAAACAATGACTCATAAGCTATCGGTAGATTACAAATTAGAGGCAAAACAATATTACATGTTCTTGAAATAAAATAGCACAGTATATAATTTAGCACAGACCATAAAATATAAATTATAATACCTAAATTGCATATTGTATGTTTCTTAAAATAATACTGTTTCATACATATGAATGAATTAGCACCATAACATTGTTTACATGGTAATTCCAGCAAGAAAAAATTTAGAAAAAAAAATAAGGAAGAGCAGTTTATGCTGTTGGTCCATGGCATTTTTCCATTACAGACAGAATATTTTTTTATGACTGTACATCGTAGAGCCTTAAAATATTAGTCGTTTGGCATTGAATATTTTTATTAAAGCCAATAACTAACATTGTTGTAGTCTTTGCGCCTTTTCTTGGACATGAAAAGAAATGCCAATGGCACCTGCTTCATGTCATTCCCATTCCTAACAAAAGCATGGATGGAAAAGAGTTGCTTGAATGGTTCTCGCACAACCTTGAATGTACCATCAAGGTACCAAGTCTTAGCACGGCCCAGTAGATTGAGCTGGTTTGATGTAGCAAAGAGGATGTTTCGATAGCTGCCTACACGGATGTCTTTCCTTCAGAATTCTTCAGGAATGAAGTCTTGTGCAATCTTTTGCAACCGACGATTTTGTCAGTTCAGGACGTCTTTGTGGGGAGTTGTCACTCATGGCGCTGTTTAATAATTGTTCTCGTCATCCGTGTAAATAATGGCATTCATTAAAATTTGAAGATTTATATAGGAAATATTGCAAGGCATGTAAGACATCAAACAGCTTAGCCCTCTCAACCCCCAAGAGAGAGGTGCTCAAATATCACATGATTGACTCAAAGACAATGAGAGTAAATTTTGACACATTCTTAATCACCATTGTATATAAACATTCTTTGAAGTCCAATTTTTGAAATTAACATGAATTAAAAGAATAGTTGACAAACTAAATACTCATCCAGCTTAATTAGCATTGTAATAATGCTTTGATCTTGATATAACTGTTATTTAGATTGTTGCTGCTCTCTCACTGTTATTTATTATTTAATTATTTGTTTTACTGCGAAATCTGTATGGGAAGATTGTTTTATCTTCAATTTCAATCAATCAATTACTTTGATGGCATGCACCAATCAGTGTTACTAATAGGCCTACAATTGTTGATAAGCTCAATCCAACTTAGTGAGAACTTAGTATTGCTATTTTGGTGGTACAGAAATATATAATATATTAATTAATTATACAGGTAATATATCCATATATCCATTAAATATGTTGAATAAACCAACATTGAGACTGTGGGTGAATTGACCTGGTTGTGGGTGAGTTGACTTTTTTTTGTGGGTGAATCGACCTGAAGTTGTGGGTGAATTGGTTGTGGGTGAATCGGTTTGTGGGTGAATTGACTGGATGGGTGCAGGTACAGTAATATTCGCTGCCATTTCCTTACAAACAAATAAAAATTACCTGTATTAGATGGAGCCGTCACTGCCTGAGTTGCAGGTTTATCTTGGCAGCAAAGACACTCCTTATCTCGCCCCAAGTGTTCTGTGGAACAGTGGCCACATTGACACCAATCCAGTCTCGCTATTCGGCCCACTTCCTCTTCCTCGCTACTTCCTTCCTCATCGCTCTCGCTCTCTCCTGACGATGAACTGCCGTCAATGTCATCGTGTTGTCGCCGGGGCTCGAACTGATAGGCTTGTAAACCATTCCTGTTCTCCCTTACATCAGTAATGAACGATTCATCTGAACTGGAACTTTCTCCGCCACCTGATCTTTCACCTTCCACTTCCACTTGGTCCGCCATTTTTCTTCGTCTTTTTTTCCCCTCCACACAAAAGAGCGTAGGAGCCAGTTGACGTCACAACATTCGGCCGACTTCACCAAGATGGCGGCACGCATGAACTACAGCAATGCGATATTTAATTGCGGATTTATCGGGTTGAAAAAAATCGCAAAAAATAATTGTTATGCTTTTTGGACACTGGGGACATTACTCTTCCGTATGGAATATGCTTTGACCATATGTTTTCTATTCCTTTAAGCATTTCATGGGCAGGATTATCTCCTCCATATTATATATTTTAATCATTATTTTGCTGTGACGTTAGCGGCAGGGCATTTCGATAGTCAGGTGAACTTTCAGACTGCGGTCACCTGTTGAAGGCTTGAAATATCCGGTCTACCATGACCAGAATCAAAACGAGAGAAATAATGCCTTGTAAGTCGGCAACTAGCGTATGTGTCCTGAGGCAATCAAGACACAGCATTCTTATGCTAATATAAAACATACTAATAGCGCGTAGATAGTGACACTTTCTCTTTAACTCAGTCGTTAAGGCACTGAATTTGTAAGTGAGCGCTTGGTGTTGGTATCCCGGTCGGAGGACGGCTGGACCAAGAAAGGCTGTGGTACTAACTCACATTGCTACCCGGGCGACAAGCCGGAAATACCACCTGGGAATGTACGGATGGCAAGCGTAGTAAGAGAATCAATTGGCACACATTGAAAAGCAGAATCTCCATCTAGCACGTTGGTAGAGCTTTGAATTCGTGAGATGTTGGGTATTCTATCCCAGTCGGTCCCTCTCAGATTTCGGGCAAATGTCCGAAACGGCATTGGTGGTGCATGTTAAATAAAAGTGGAACGAACAGAATAAAACACAGATATACATAATTATGTATATACTTACAGCATAACGCTATCATGAAATAGCTCGTCATCTTTAACATTGGAACAGTGATGATACCTGATCGTTCGTAATCATCTTTAACTCTCACGAGTGGGCGATTCCGTTGTGATGCAAGAGTTATATACCACTGTGAACTAGGACAACGTGAGATCGGACATTTTGTGCATTTAACGTGATTTTGCTCGCGTTCACTTTGATATGCCTTGTCTGAGCTGTCTAGACTAACGTGTCTTTGCTCACGTTGGGTTCAGCAATCTATCGTCACTTTTAGAGCGCTCATTGGACAGCAAGCAAAGAACGTGGAGATCATCACGCTGTATCGAGCAGTCTTTGTTCACCTGTAATCCTCTTATAATTCCCTGAACGTTCTCTTCCTCACTGCTAGCGTTGTCAGCTTAAGCTGACTAACACATAAATTATCTTGCCCGTACAAGGTTCAAGCAGCCTTCGCTGGGTTTAACTTATTAAATACCATATGCTCCCTCACTGTTATTCCCACGATCACGCGCTACTGTATGCTAAAGTCCCCTTTCCGATGTAAGCTATTATGTAACTCTAACCTACAGACCATTTTACAAACACAACCTCGGCAAACAAAAAGCTGAATGTAATTATATTCTGGACGTTGAAAGTTTTGAAATTGTAATAATATTTATCCAACTTATTTTCTGTTATACCTTTCTTTTCCATTTTCTGAATAACATTTTAAATCTGCTGCTATGTAGTATTTGTCACAATGTCGCAATGAATCAGCATTAAACTGGATCAAACGTAATACGCGAATAATTAAACTCTGTTTAGTAAACGAAAATGCATAAACGAAAGTTCTTCCAATAGTGCATACAGAGATTATAATTAGCAGGCATATGGTCCAAGAATATTTTCAAATATTACAAAAGACTAACCAGAGAAGTGTTATATTACAGTTACAACAAATGTAGTTTCCCAAACCTGTAATCAGGAGATTTGGGCACGCAACATTTCGGTATGCGGCATTTCGGTAAGCAACATTTCCGCACGCGACATTTCGGCACAAAATGAAGGGTACGACGTTTCGGCAACTTTTTGTCTCGCCAAATTAAGCTGAATATAAAAAAAAATAAAATCTTTTTTAACATATTTTAACATATGAATAGATCATTTTAAGGGTTACCAAGTTAAGGATTTTCGTAGTTACCCACGATTATCCGCGACAGTTCGATAACCTTATTTAGACATATTAAGGTTGGTTGATGAGGTTTTCAATAGTAATAAAATGACAACATGTCTTTCTAAACCAACTGCATAATGTGAAATAAAGTTGCCGAAATGTCGCAGATATTCGCGACCAGAGAATCTACAACTTGCTAAAACCTAAAATGACATGTTTATATATTAAAGATATGTTAAAAAAAGATGTGAAAATCTTACATTTTAGTATAATTTGGCCTGTAAAAAAGGTGCCGAAATGTCATACTCTCCACTTTGTGTCGTCATGCCGCGTTCCGAAATGTCGCGAATATTCAGAAAGAACATGTCTGAAAGTGTTGCTAAATTCAATCCTCGTTGAAGAACGTTATGAAATGCAAAGATGAAATATCTCATTTGAATTCTGTTATATATTGTAGCTTCGATTCCAGTATTAGTGGTTGCAGACTATGTTATATGAAGCTGAGATGTTTTTATCTGTAGGTTATATCATGGTGATAGCTATAATTATCAGATCGTAAGTAGTAGTATAACAGCATATTCGACCCACTTGACCTACTTTTTTGGTGTCAGGTGGAGGTCACCTTTGGGGGCATGTATTCCTCTGCGGTGATGCGGTCCGGCGGTGATACGGTCGCGGGGAGAAGCCTCCGCGGACAGAAAGTAGTCCCGAGAATTCAAATACACGGGGAAGATTCTCAGGGAATGTCCGGGAATCTCCTGGAATGTCCGGCAATCTCCGGGTATGTCCGGTCATCTCCGGAAGAATATAAGGGTCAATAAGCCTGTAATGCCAAAGCATCAATGGAATGCATGGAACAGGCTCCACGACAATATCGCCTGAACTACATGTATGTCCAGCATAAATGGCAAGTGGGGAACGCTCGTCATAGCCATACAATGGGAGAATGGAAAGGGTCCCAGCGGAACTAGAACCCGGGTTACTCTCTCCAAAAGAAGACACGTTATGCACTACACCATACAAACCAAGGTTGAAAATATCCTTATATATCTACCAGAGGGCAGATCACTATACCGCTAGGGTGGATAGGCCCATACTGGCTCAGTGGACAATGTTTAACCTAATGGGAAATCCACACATGCTCATTTGCGGTATGGGTTGTGGGATCTCGTTTTCTTCGTCTTACCACATAGAACACGATGGGCGTGATCTCGTAGCTAGGCGGTGAACGTTTTTGAAAAAGTCAAAGTGCGCATGCGCACTGGGCAAGTAGCACTAGGGTGGACGTTTTGGGGTCGAGGTGGGCCCCTAGTGGTCCGATTGGGTCGGGTGAGCTCTCGTGAGGGAGCATCCGACTGGATGAGCTTGACGTCGAACATTCTGCGCATGCGCAGTAGAGAAAGGGTATTGGAATGGACGTGTTGGGATCTAGGTGGACCCCTAGTGGTCCGATTGGGTCGGATGATGTGTCGTGAAGCATTCGTGAGGGTCCATCCGAGTGGACTAGTGCGTTGTCCGTTTTCAACATTCTGCGCATGCGCAGACAGGGAATTATGGGAAAAGGGTATGGGAAGGGACGTTCTGGGGTCTAGGTGGGCCACTCTTGGTCCGAATGAGTCGTGGGAGGTAACAATGTGAAGCTCTCATGAGGAAACGTCCGACTGGATGGGTGTGAGGTGGAACTGATGTCAGCCTGCGCATGCGCATTGGAGAAAGTGTATTGGAATGGACGTTTTGGGGTCTAGGTGGACCCCTAGTGGTCCGATTGGGTCGTATGAGGTGTCATCGTGAAGCATTCGTGAGGGTCCATCCGACTGGCCTAGTGTGTCGTCCGTTTTCAACATTCTCCGCATGCACAGACAGGGAATTGTGGGAAAAGGGCATGGGAAGGGACGTTTTTGTGTCGAGGTGTGCCACTCTTGGTCCGAATGGGTCATGGTAGGTATCAATGTGAAGCTCTCGTGGGGAAGCGTCAAACTGGATGGGTGGTGTGTGGAATTAGCGTCTATCTGCGCATGCGCACTAGAAAAAGTCTATTGCAATGGACGTTTTAAAGTCGATGGTGTTTGTTGGAAGTCTTATCGTGCTATGGATGCGCACTTGGGCAGTAATGAAGAAAGAGTGAGTTTGAGTGATTGAGGGACCATTATTGGCCCGATTGGGTTGTGGGAGGTGTCATAGTGAAGCACTCGTAGAGTCCGACTGTACGGGTGTGTCGTGGAAGTAAGGCTATTGTCTGCATACGCAGACAGAGAACGGTGGGGAAAAGGCAGTTGAAGGGCCGTTATGCTTTTTGGACACTGGGGGCATCACTCTTCCGCATGGAATATACTTTGACCATATGTTTCCTATACCTTTAAGATGCCACTGTTTGTATTTTAAACGATAAATGGTCCATAAATGCCGGCCTGGTATATACCGGAAAATGGTATTACATACAAAGCCATTAAAAGCTTATACAGTGATTCGTATTAAGCCGAGATTAACCAAGGAGCGCTCAGGAGACCGCTTTATCTTTCCCAAGTTTGCCCCGATATTTATTTCATAACTTCGAAGCACCTTTCCTCGGACAGTTCGACTTTGGACTCTCAAATCCGCACTAGAGCATGCATTCGTCTACTAACGCAGTTAGTATCTGCGTGCGTAGGGACGAAACCTAGAACTTACATATATTATATCAAAACGAGATTATTCTTGAACCTTAAATCCTTCCGAAGATATCAACGCGCATGATCTTTATGATTTCATGTTTATTTGTTTATCTACATTTTTATTCAAATGATCAATTTCTTCCTTGAATGCAAATAAAGAATAATCCGAATGTTCTAATTGTCTCCAATTTGGCCTAAATTTAACAACGGAGGCGACTGTGTCCTGCCGATTTGTAGCCTTTTTGTCGTCTATCAGATTTTTTTTATTTCAGTTGGATAAAGTCACAAAAAATCACCGTTGTGCCTTTTGGACACTCAGGACATTACTCTTTCGCATAGAATATACTTTGACCATATGTTTTCTATTCCTTCAACCAGATTTCAATGCGTGTGGCATATTTAATCTGTATTATCATCTATATTATGTATATGTAATGAATGAATAAGATTCGTGTCGATTCGTGCCTTCGCTGGTATATTAGCCATATATATATTAACATATGAATACGGTCTGCAAGGTAGGGAGTCATACGCACGTGTCCGTTTAAGTATCTATGTCAGAATCACCTCTGATTTTAGCATACGGAAAAGTACAATTCAAATCGGCGAGACAGAAACGAACGTCGTACCCCTGAACAAAACGTATTTGATCTTTATCGGATGTCAAATCAACAGTTAAGCTGCACGAATATCGACATCTAGATCGGTTATGCTCATCCAGCTGTGAAACAACTCCTGGAACGGGGATTTACCGCAGACTGTATTGGTGTACGGGGGCAAAGATAGGACCAACAAAAGGTTTGACGGTATCTGATTAAATGCGTTCGCGCAGATGGCTGTTAATATATGAGGTATATACAAATTATTAATCCTGCACCAGATATGTTTCACCAGGGACTTTATATAATCTCATTATAAAGTCCCTGGTTTCACCGGAAGTTGGGAGAGTGTTAAACGTTAACATCGGTCTTAACCTCCTCAGGTTTCTCAACAAATTACTTTTGTCTGGGTCGATACAGGTACACATTTTGTAAACATCTCATGAACACAGAATGAGTTCGGCACGTGTAGGCTGTAGTCGATTACCATTGTGCCAAACCATCTACGACACCGGTACATACCCGCAGCGTTTCATGTATGTGGTTAGAGAATGTACGAAACAAGTCCAACAAGCAGTCCGCTCTCCGGTTTATCTTGTTGTTTTATATCAATGGGTTATCTGTTTACCAAAATAAACTTACTCAAGCCCGTTAGTATCATAATATTGAGCGGCCTTATCTCGACCAGCATTTTCAATCTGGAAAACCTGGTATACCGTATGCGATATGTATACCATACCTTCGGTTAAAACTAGGGTTCTATCACGGGGAGGGGATTAATCATGGCTTTGACAATAACCTGTCAACATATGTCGGACATAACAGATTACGATCTGATAATTGGAGCTGCGATGCGGATATAATTTCGACATTTGAGCTACCTGTAATACTGTTATATAACTTACAGATAATAAAATCTCAACATCATAACATAGTCAGCAACCATTAATACTGGAATTAAAGCTACTAAATATGTCAGATGAAATACTACATCTTTGTATCTCATAACGTTCAGCTAATATCGGAGCATTATCCGATGAGGTTTGAATTTAGCAACTCTCTCATGTCAGTTCTTTTGAATACCCATTACAAAGACCAATTGCAACGCTGAGAACTCAGAACATGTTGAATGGACCCTAGAGGTTTTCTTTAGATGTTGTTGTATTATGGAGCTATGCCAACTGAGTGTGTAAAGAAATAAAACAGAACAGAAGAATCTATACAGAGCATGCTGTCAGTAACATCGCAAAGAAAATTACTTTTTTTATAGGTAATGTATCTTCATATTTGAAAAAACAACAACATTTATTTGGCGGAGTATGACTCAGGATATCGAGACCTAATGAGATGAAGACACAATTACTTCACGAGCTAATTGGTAGTTATCATGGATCGATAAAACTGTATGATTCTAACCATTTACACTGCGTTGTTTATTATGTAGTTCTCATTTGGCGATAACTGCCAAGATCGCTCATCTGTTTCCTGATTCATGCTAATATAAATAGGTATTAATCATACTATAGCATCTATCATGATAGCATTTTTTTCTTCTCTGAGGGGCACGTCGTTCAACATGTCTAATTGACGTGACTCTTATTGCAGGAAACCGACAGATTGCGTACAGATTAAAATACATCGAGAGGGCATGAGAAGAAGAAACTAGAAAGTGAAGACCGTTTTCGTCAAACTTGTGGCATGAGTGTATCGAAGACTGGTACCATTTTGTAAAGTACGCCCTCCGTATACTGGTATATTGAATTTAATGAAGCTGAAAATCTCGGATCGGGCTTTTGAGTAAAGCGCCTCAAACGGTATATACAATCAGTTGTACGGTACGGATTAAAAGTCACCGGCGATTGAGCCATTTTATAATTACATTAACACTCGGCGAGGAGGTGCTCGACATCGCTCCGGCGAAGCATGCATTCTTATCGACGAATCGGCACATTTATAGTTTCCAAAGTTAAGAGGAAGCAACTTAGTTGCTGGGGCGACCATTAATTTGTAAAAATCTCTATTCCATATCGCGAGTATCAACGGCTGGATTACAAAAATAAAGCAAAGAGCTTTTCATTTAGGGTTAAGCGGGAAAAGGTGCGATTTTTCAATCGGTTCCATGCCTTAATATGTAACAGACGTGATAAATATTGACACAAAAAGGAACAAGAAAATATTATTTGATTTACAGTATTAATGAAGTATATTGATCATGTTAATATTATTTTAATGATCAGTCAATGACCGCGGCTCTAGTGAATTTACGCATGTGTTTACTATCATTTCTGGGCTGCCAGATATGTTAATTCTGCGGTTTGCAGTTCGTTGAAATGTGTTCCGTGTAAATTCCATTGCTATTGTGATTCACAATTAGAATACGCGGACGGGTGGTTCGGTTTGTCTCGGGAGTGGGTGAGCCGTTTATCCTGTATGACGTGCAGTAGTCCTTTAGCGTGTTCTATGCAAGTTAGCTAATTAGAATACGCTTAGCGGACTCTGGCTGGCTTGGCCAGTTCGTATAAATAACCGATAAACTGACACACGTATTCAGCGTGCAGTGCTGGCGGCCTATAATTGTTTTCTATTCCCACCACTCCCTCCCGAGGATATCGACACTTCCTTGCTGCCGTATTAATTACCTGATAGCAATTATTGGCGGCGGGTTATTTCTTAAAATATTTAATATAATTATATACATATTTTTTATGTGGCGGCAAACAGCAATAAAAAGTGTTCGTGTCTTGTTTTCACCCAAACTCTGATTTATTCAAGTGTTTTTTATTGTGTATTGTGTTGTATATATTGTCTTGTCTGTGTATAAATTTAATGAGACAAGATCATTAAATACCTCAAGAAAGTTGTGTATCATACTTTCTGATGTTATCAACCACTAAAAGAATAGAGACAAATATGAAATTGTATTCAATACATCATAAAGTCCTATATAGCCATATAAGAAGGTTGACTGCGAAAACCGCTTGCGCACACCTCTCTGATGAGAACAGTTACATTTGTTATGCTTAATATATGTTTATATAACCATAGTCAGACCTCCTGTTGATAACACTATTGACAAGGCATTAACGTCTCCTTGTAAACCATATGCCTACACTATTAAGCTCATTTAAGTAGCACATTATACCATTAGTTAACATAAATGAAGTAATATTGTCTCAGCTACTTTAATTATGATGAGTGGACGTATACTTTGGGAAGAAAAATCAAATTAAAATTGCTACTACTTGGACAAAAACTACCTGCAAACCTGCATTTTTATTTGGGGCATCCACAAATGGTTTTCTTTGCATTGCCAGTGCAATAGCTGGGGTATGATCTCTGCAGCCACATGCGTACAGGCAGTACAAAGTTGACTTTTCAGTGGAATCTTACATATTGACATTTTCGGCATGAAAACAAATAATTAACATAGCATTAAAGATAATCCATGGATTATTACTGGTGGTTCAAATATCATGCATGGGTTATTCTACAATTGCAAACTACAGGTTGGTAGGATCCATAGATTATTGTTCAATGTTCAAATTCTCCAAACTTAAAATTTGGCAGGGACTATTTTCCCAGATTTGACATCTTCCATATGGGGGGGGGGGGTCTGGATTATTTCTGGAAATCCCCATTATTTGACGAAGAGTGTGAGGAAAATGGTGGATGGATAATCGAAATAATGTACGGAAAACTATTTTGGACCAAAGGAGAGAAGTTGATAGCTTTGTTCCACACAGAAATCTGCCCAGAAGTACTCTAAAATCATTCATTCAAACACTGTTATTCGAATATATTCCGTCTGCCCATGCGCAGATTAACGTGATCTCACTAGAACTTCAACATGACACTCCACAAAGTCAATTTGGAGCACGGATGGTCCACCTTTAACACAAACCTCACCGTGCGCACTGCAGAAAATACCTAATTCCCGATTGCGCATGCACAGAATGACGTTACTTCCAATAACAACTACCCCATGAGAGCTTCAATTTGACACCCCACACGGCCCATTTGGATCAAGGATGGCTCACCTTGAAACCAAAACACCCGTACCCCTATTAGGAATTGCTTTGCCTCTACGACCCAATATACATATTTTTTCTCATTAGTCTATCTCACACGGTACAATAGTGGCCCATCAGGAGCAAGGATAGTCCATCTTCAACCTAAAACGTCCACTCAAATGCCATGTTCTCTGTCTGTCTCACACCTCACTTTCTAGTTATATATTCAACTTATCTAAAACGAGACTTTTACATCATGGAACATAATAGAAACTACTACGCGTACAGATACGATCCATTTACACAATGCTAAAATAAGGAAATCCTCACAGCCCAATATACCAAGGTCCAGGGGCCGCCTAGGGTCCAGGGGCCGCCTAGACCCCGGAAGCTCATAAGTCCCAGATCACCAGAGGTGGTTTCTGATCGTTTTCCCGGAAATAAATCTGAACATAATGTGTACAGATTTATGGGTCTATTTTTCCGTTTGTTTCACATTTATAAGCGCGCATCGATATTGAAAAAATACACCTCATGTCTAAATTTATAAGAATTTTATATAAATTTATTAAAAACACCCGACTTCAAACGTCCACTGGTGCTATTTTACCGTGACTTTTGATCGCAAGCTTTTCACAGCATATGACTTGGGTCGTTTCTCTGAACGAAGCACTTTCGGGCAGAATAAATATATTAACTTTTGGTTTCACTATCTCAAAAACAAAGGGATTTTTTTTTCTTTTCTCGCTATTTTTCACCACCTGGCTGAGCTGTCTATTTGCCGTTATTCCCAGTATTCCCTTGCCTTATTTTCTAAATGTATCCAATAAAGTCGAATTGAGTCTGAATATTCGCGACATTTCGGAACGCGGCATGACGACACAAAGTGGAGAGTATGACATTTCGGCACGCGACATTTCGGCACCTTTTTCACAGGCCAAATTATACTAAAATTTAAGATTTTCACATCTTTTTTTAACATATCTTTAATATATAAACATGTCATTTTAGGTTTTAGCAAGTTGTAGATTCTCTGGTCGCGAATATCTGCGACATTTCGGCAACTTTATTTCACATATGCAGTTGGTTTAGAAAGACATGTTGTCATTTTATTACTATTGAAAACCTCATCAACCAACCTTAATATGTCTAAATAGGGTTATGGAACTGTCGCGGATAATCGTGGGTAACTACGAAAATCCTTAACTTGGTAACCCTTAAAATGATCTATTCATATGTTAAAATATGTTAAAAAAGATTTATTTTTTTTATATTCAGCTTAATTTGGCGAGACAAAAAGTTGCCGAAACGTCGTACCCTTCATTTTGTGCCGAAATGTCGCGTGCGGAAATGTTGCTTACCGAAATGCCGCATACCGAAATGTTGCGTGCCCAAATCTCCTGATTACAGGTTTGGGAAACTACATTTGTTGTAACTGTAATATAACACTTCTCTGGTTAGTCTTTTGTAATATTTGAAAATATTCTTGGACCATATGCCTGCTAATTATAATCTCTGTATGCACTATTGGAAGAACTTTCGTTTATGCATTTTCGTTTACTAAACAGAGTTTAATTATTCGCGTATTACGTTTGATCCAGTTTAATGCTGATTCATTGCGACATTGTGACAAATACTACATAGCAGCAGATTTAAAATGTTATTCAGAAAATGGAAAAGAAAGGTACAACAGAAAATAAGTTGGATAAATATTATTACAATTTCAAAACTTTCAACGTCCAGAATATAATTACATTCAGCGTAATGCTTGCCGAGGTTGTGTTTGTAAAATGGTCTGTAGGTTAGAGTTACATAATAGCTTACATCGGAAAGGGGACTTTAGCATACAGTAGCGCGTGATCGTGGGAATAACAGTGAGGGAGCATATGGTATTTAATAAGTTAAACCCAGCGAAGGCTGCTTGAACCTTGTACGGGCAAGATAATTTATGTGTTAGTCAGCTTAAGCTGACAACGCTAGCAGTGAGGAAGAGAACGTTCAGGGAATTATAAGAGGATTACAGGTGAACAAAGACTGCTCGATACAGCGTGATGATCTCCACGTTCTTTGCTTGCTGTCCAATGAGCGCTCTAAAAGTGACGATAGATTGCTGAACCCAACGTGAGCAAAGACACGTTAGTCTAGACAGCTCAGACAAGGCATATCAAAGTGAACGCGAGCAAAATCACGTTAAATGCACAAAATGTCCGATCTCACGTTGTCCTAGTTCACAGTGGTATATAACTCTTGCATCACAACGGAATCACCCACTCGTGAGAGTTAAAGATGATTACGAACGATCAGGTATCATCACCGTTCCAATGTTAAAGATGACGAGCTATTTCATGATAGCGTTATGCTGTAAGTATATACATAATTATGTATATCTGTGTTTTATTCTGTTCGTTCCACTTTTATTTAACATGCACCACCAATGCCGTTTCGGACATTTGCCCGAAATCTGAGAGGGACCGACTGGGATAGAATACCCAACATCTCACGAATTCAAAGCTCTACCAACGTGCTAGATGGATTTCTCTCCTTTTCAATGTGTGCCAATTGATTCTCTTACTACGCTTGCCATCCGTACATTCCCAGGTGGTATTTCCGGGTTGTCGACCGGGTAGCAATGTGAGTTAGTACCACAGCCTTTCTTGGTCCAGCCGTCCTCCGACCGGGATACTAACACCAAGCGCTCACTTACAAATTCAGTGCCTTAACGACTGAGTTAAAGAGAAAGTGTCACTATCTACGCGCTATTAGTATGTTTTATATTAGCATAAGAATGCTGTGTCTTGATTGCCTCAGGACACATACGCTAGTTGCCGACTTACAAGGCATTATTTCTCTCGTTTTGATTCTGGTCATGGTAGACCGGATATTTCAAGCCTTCAACAGGTGACCGCAGTCTGAAAGTTCACCTGACTATCGAAATGCCCTGCCGCTAACGTCACAGCAAAATAATGATTAAAATATATAATATGGAGGAGATAATCCTGCCCATGAAATGCTTAACTGGTCACACAGTAAAACCATGATACAATGAACTAAAAAATGTGTTCTTAAAGAAGTTTAGCACGCGTACTTCGAAAATAGTTCACCGATAATATTTGTCAACTATACCTACCCAAAAGTTGTGAAAGATCAAATCTTTCTTCTGAAGATGTGGATGGAGGGACGGTGTATTTTGGAATTTCAGACGAACCTCTACATATATCTGACCCATTTTAAGGCTTATCAGTCACAATAATATAATAATATAATATAATATACTGCTTTATTTGTTTCTAGAGGATTCCACACAGCCCAAGGGCTACAACGGTGGTTTCCTCTACAGTAAATATATACATGATATTAATAACTGGCCATGATTAACTAGAAGACTTATTTAGAATATACATATACATACACATACACATATACCCATACACACATATATATATACACAAATACATACATACATATGCATATCTATATATACATACATATACAAGCAGTCATAGAACAAGGTACAGAATACATTTCTGTACTACGGCCTCTAGATTTAAAATTCAGGCCAATCGTAGCTGGACCGATGTGTCCAACACACAGACTCAGTAACTTAATAGATATATTACTAAAACCTCTTCTCAAACATATTCCCAGTTACGTACGGGACGATCTAGATTTTTTGAACCATCTTCCGGAAAACATTACCGTGAATACTACTTTACTGAGTTTTGATGTAACATCATTATACAGTAACATCCCACACACATTGGGAATTGAAGCCATTCGGTTTTGGTTTGACAAATTCCCTGAAGAAATGCACACCAGATTTTCTAAAGATTTTGTTCTCGAAAGTATTCGATTTATATTAGAAAACAATACTTTTCATTTTAATGGCAAACACTACTTACAAAGGTTAGGAACGGCCATGGGGACAAAGATGGCCCCAAACTACGCTACATTAACTCTCGGCTACCTCGAACAAAAACTGTACACACAAGTAGGAGAAAAATATGGCCAAAACGAAAAAGCTAACTTTGAAAAAATATTAAAACGCTATCTTGATGACATTTTTCTTCTGTGGGATAATTCTATTGATACCTGTGATAACATCCTCCAATTACTTAACAATCTCCACCCTGATATTAACTTTACAATGGAGACCCGTGACACAGAACTCCCCTTCTTGGATATTCTATTAAAGAAAGACGGGGACAAACTTATTACAGACATCTATCACAAACCAACTGATACCAAACAGTACCTTCATTTCAAAAGTAATCACCCCAGACACACAAAGATACATATACCGTACAACCTTGCAAGACGGATATGTACCATTGTTACCCAGCCACATTTACGGAAAAAGCGTCTTAGTGATTTAGAGATAGACCTCATCAAGAGAGGTTTTCCGAAAGAAATAATAAAGAAAGGAATAGAAAAGGCTACCCAACACGACATTATTTTTCTAAGAAGCACTCATGCTAAACCAACAGAAGACACCTTAGCCTTTGTAACAACGTACAACCCTCACCACCCTGATATATTCTCTAAAGTTTCCCAAAACTTCAATATACTAGAGCAAAGCGACAGGATGAGGGAAGTAACAAAAGATCTCAAAATTATTAAAAGTAACCGACAGCCCCCTAATCTTAAAAAACTATTAACTAGAGCCAGATTTGAAGAGAATCCTTCAACACCCGAAGTAAAGAAATGTAAGGATACTAGATGTGGTACCTGTTCGCACTTAATCGAAGGAAGTACCGTAACTTTTCAATCCTCTGGTAAAACTTTCACAGTCAAATATGACATGAGCTGTGACTCTAGAAATGTGATATATGTAATAAAATGTGGTGGCTGTGGTGCAGATTACATAGGTCAAACACAATATCTACGGGGTCGAGTTCGTGTGCACAAACAGCAAATAACGACCGACTCACTTAGGTACATGCATGTATGTAAGCACATACATTCATGTGGAAAAGATAAATTCTCTATTTTTCCCTTCTACAAGGTCACAAACTCCACATCTGTTCAAAGGTGGTTAGATATAAAAGAAGACGAATTTATCAAATTTCACAGCCCCACCCTGAATAGATAATTGCATCACCCGCTTGTATCTTTATTATCATGTTAATTAACTATTATGAAAGATACTATATGTATATGCATCTTTATTTTGTGAATTGTACATGGAACGAATCATATTTATGACTAATACATGTATACATATACTATGCAAATCATATCTATATTTAATGTATATAAAATGCTAACCTTGTAACATTGTACTAATATTGGTATGCATGTTACAATGAGATTTATAACCGCTTAATTGACTCACAATATTATGTACCGCCATTTACCTTAGAGATTATCATAATGCGAGCTAATGACGAAATAAGTTAATCCGTACATGTTCGGACAATTTCTATTGTTTACTGTATCGAATACGATTGAGCATTATGTCTTTACTTGTTTGTTACTATGGCCATTTTGTTGTTATATAATTATGCTATAAAAAAGCCCACTGTAATGAAAATAATATTACTTGCTCTCTGAAGAAGCTGAAGTAAAACAGCAGAAATGCGCATCAGAGCTATGTGACCGTGTTGGCAGTTAATCTTTTTTTCATTTATATTTCTTCTCGTTAGACTCTTTTACCTTTTCACTACATACATATATATATATATAAGTGTTTTCGTCCGCTTGCATAGAACAAAATAAAGATAGATAAGGCAATGGATCCCGCTTGACCCCCCGCCTTATCGGATCCATCGCGCCTCTATTAGGTATACTAAATGTAGTATGATATGTTCGATTGGGAATCATATCCCTATAGTGGCCTCTGAGATAATGAGCGCAACGTTAAATCTAAACCATATCCCTATAGTGCCCTCTGACATAATGAGCGCAACGTTAAATCTGAATCATATCCCTATAGTGCCCTCTGAGATAATGAGCGCAACGTTAAATCTGAATCATATCCCTATAGTGCCCTCTGAGATAATGAGCGCAGCGTTAAATCTGAATCATATCCCTATAGTGCCCTCTGACATAATGAGCGCAACGTTAAATCTGAATCATATCCTTATAGTGCCCTCTGAGATAATGAGCTCAACGTTAAATCTGAATCATATCCCTATAGTGCCCTCTGAGATAATGAGCGCAACGTTAAATCTAATCCTCTCTCATCCTCCTAGTTAATTTGGAGGGAGGGAGGAGGGAGGAGGGAAGAGGGAATTTGGCTTAATGTCACACTCAAGTTTGTTTCACTCATATGGTGACAGTCAGTTTCGTTGGTGGAGGAAGCCGGAGTACCCGGAGAGTACCACCGCCCTTCGACAAGTAACTGACAAACTTTCACACATGGACCAGCTGGGCTCGAACCCGTGCCGGTTCAGCGGCGTGAGACTAGCGGTCACCAGCGAAGCGCCTTATTCAAACACCCTAAGACCCAGAGAGTGGAACTTATTAAGACCATAAGACATAATATACTTTAAAAGCTCTGAAAAGCGTATACGGCTCATTTTGACTCGATATTTCGACTCCTTATTTTGCCAACCTCCAGCTAACTGAAAACATTCTTTCGTAGCTGACATTTCATTTTGGCACCTCATGGTGACCAAGGAGAGAGATAGTTATTTCGGAAGCAGACCCTAATTGATAAATACTAGAGCCGAATATCTCCGGTTACATATATAATTGTGAAATTTTCAGACATGTATTAAGAAAGTGTTTTTTTCTTTTAACAGGGTGTCTTTACTACTCTATGAGCAATAGCGCAACATTTATCGCAAAAATCACTGACGCAAACCAGAACAATTGCTCTGAGACACAGAGTTGTTTCGACCAGTGTACAAAAGAAGGCAAAGGAACTCCATCGGGTGAATGCAGATGTGACAAGACGTGTTTGCTTCATGACGATTGCTGCTCTGATTATTTCGATCATTGTTTAGAATTGACCCGTGAGCAGCTGGCAGGAGAATTGCATATTCATGGGATTAAACTTGCACAACCTGATACACGGACTCTGCCCCTCGCATCCCTTGGAACCATAGACCTAGAGACCGAAGACATCTGTCGACACCCAATACCATGGGTGCTTAAATACGGGAACGTCTCTGATGTGTTGATGGCTAGAACCTGTATGATGTCCAACATGGGATATGACATTGTCTCTGTTTGTCCGAAGGCATGGCTCGACAACGGAATCAGAGTCGACTGTGAAAATAACACAGCAGCATCTATATACAGTCCCCCAGTTGATGACGTCGAGTTCAGGGCGGTCAGTTACAAGAATATAAACTGTGCTGTTTGTCATGGAAGACGACTGGCTCAATTACGGCTGTGGGGATCCTCACTGAATTGTCCCAACACGACAAATGTTGAAATGTTGATACAGGATTTGGGTTTTATTTATAATTGCTGCTCGTTTTATTTTCAACCTACTGAGACTGAAAGAAAGTGTATTGCTGGTACCAAACATGATTGGACAAGCACCAGCCAATCAAATCATTTGGGAGCAATGGAACAGCAAGAATTAAACTGTTCAGCACCATATATGTCATTGGGACCCAATGCTGACACTATGCCGAAAATATCACTGTTGTTATTGTTTAGCCTTGCCCCTGGAGAACAACCACGGATTGTGTATGGAGACAAAACCGTAATACTGACTCCACCTACCGATATCGAGTGTGGACACGATGAAGTGTACATGTTTGTGTTACATCGTTGCCAGAAGCGTGAGTGTGAGCAGGGTTACTCCAACAGGAACGGTGAATGTACCCAGGATTCCTCCATGTCTACATATGTTGAAGATAACTGTACAGGGATTGTTTCATTGCAAGTGCATGCAGTTGTGTTCCACGATACAGATAACGAAAGTGAAAGACAAACCGGGGCTGACAGGACTTTCGAACGCTTCCTTCGGTGGATAGAGGGAAAACAGAATATAGCAAAATCGACGCCGTGCAGAGGAGACACACTTATCACACGAGAAGAGAACGATAGTCAGGTTGCTGAAATGACAGGATGGAGGGTTGCGGTTGTGCGTAGACTATCGGTAACTGACGACAGTGCTCGTTTTAGTTGCGAGAACCAGAACTGCTCTTCCCCCAGTTTGGACAAAGAGTCGGTCAGCCTTGACAATACATGGTTACCATATGTTGTCGATGATATGCAGGATGGAAATAATACAGATGGAACAAGTAGGTATTTGAAAACAGAGATCCACAGACGTCTAAAGTGGAGGAGTGGGAGTTGGAGAACTATACACTGTCTAATTAAATTCTTTCAGCTTCATGCAAAAAAACCAATGGCTGTATGGTTTAACAATGACGATGGGTTGGCAATACAATTCATCTCTCTTGACATCGAAAATTTTAACCCCAGCAACAACTTCAACTGTAGTGACCGATATGTGGATACATTCCATAATTTCACGTACTTTTCTAAAAAAGGAGGACTGTACATTCGGCGATACAATCCTGATAACGATATTAATGTAGAGGACGTACGAATATCCGAACAATATCGATTTGGGCCCGATGTTATTAATCACCACCGTCAGTCAGCTACGGTATGTGCATATAATGTTACTCGATTGAATCAGAACTGTAATCATGAAGTAGGGCTAATTCCAGGACAGTACACTGTAGGAAAGAATGGTGACATCTTCTTCACGGACAATTTAACAGAATATAAAGTTGGATTTTATAGGAACATCAGTGGAATATTATATGTTTGTAATCAAACCATAAAGCAAGAAAGGGACGATGATGATGGAGTCCCGCACTGGGTATCAATGTTAAAATATGTAGGAGCTGGGTTGTCGTTAGTAGCTTTGCTTTTAACGATTGTAACATACTCCCTATTCAGCGAACTTCGAAACATTCCAGGAAAGGTGGTGATGTGTTTAGCTGCCGATATGTTCGTCGCCTTATTGTTGTTGAGCGCTGCTGGGCGTACTGACCTGCCTTCTTTCTGTGCCTCTTTGGCAATGACACTTCACTATTTCTGGTTGTCTGCTTTTCTCTTGATGAATGTACTTTCGTTTGACATCTCCAAGACATTTGGCACGGGTAATATGTCTACGGCACGCGTTAGAAGTAAGAGTTTCCTTCTATATTGTTCATACGCTTATGGTGTCCCGGTCGTTGCGATAACTGCCACCCTCATTGAAGGTTATCTGACAAAGTCTGGCGACCAAGACGGTTTCTATAACTATGGCGCATACGGTGGTATAATATGCTGGATTAACAGCTCAGTTGTGCTTTATGTGTTTTACATTCCGGTATCCTTAACACTCCTCGGGAATATCATTATGTTTATCCGCACTGTCATTGGAATCCAAACAGCGTCCAAATTCTCCAAAATTGCACAGAACAAGTTTCATGGCAAGCGAAACGTCTTTCTGTACTTGAAGCTTTCATTGGTCATGGGTTTTGGGTGGATCTTCGTGTATATTTCTAAGCAGTTCGACACCCAGATCGCGGCTGGCATCATTTCTGTTGCGAATTATCTACAGGGTGTAGTCATATTCGTGACGTTTTCTTGTAATGCCCGAGTATATCGAATGTATAAGAGATTGTATTCGAAACACATTCTCATCTCTGTTCGTCGGTCTATAAATCGCGTGTAATATACAATTTGGTGGTCATAATGTGGAAATAACGCAAGTCCACATTCTATAGCTTGGATGTTAGATAAGCCATCCCTGAAGCAAAGCGTAACCCCAAAAGACATCCAAAAACGACTCCGATCTTTATTTGTCATGATGCTGTGGTGATGGCCTCTGGTGAACTTCACCAGACTTGGATGGAATCTTTATTGGAATGGCCTCCGCATCTTATTATGTTTTGGTGTGCGCGCGTGTTTAGTGTTCATCCGTTTGTCTACTTGTACATGTATAGACAAGCCTTGTCTGTAAAATATCTGAAGAACTACTGGATGGAATTTCCCCAAACTTGGATGGCAGCTTTATCGTGATGGCCTCCTCATCTGATTAGGTTTTGCTTTGTTTGCGTGCATCCATCTGTTTCTGATGTCCAGCTTTATTACATGTATGTACAGGACTACTCTTGTCTACAAGATATGTGGAGAACTACTGGATAAAATTTCACCAAACTTGGATGGAAGCTTCATTGAAATGGCCTCATGATCTAGTGAGCTAGTGCTTGCATGGGTCCATGCAAAATGTGCTTATCTGTCTGTCCAATATTTGTTCACTCCATATCTTGGAAACTACTGAAGGCAAGATGCATGAAACTTCTATACGGTACAGCATGTATACTATAGGTGTGGCTCTTATATGTTTTGCATCTTTCCTATAATGTGATCAGTTTCGAAATAGTTGATGCTTCACAATTATATGTATTTCACATTGGTTGGACGCTGTAGATGTTGGCAATCCACTCATTGCTATATAAATCACGACTCCTCACTGGGTTACTGCAACAATGAAAATCGCCTCTTTGTAATTAATATTTTTAGATGCGCAGCTTTGTTTGAGATACTTATTGCTACATTCATTTTATAGCACTTTCCATTAAATTATGTGCCCACTCAAGGCAAGGTGGGAGATTGGGGGAGACGTATGTTTTTGCTTAAAAAAACAACCAGCATGGGCTTCATGCCGGAGCGGCAACTCAAGGGTCAAATCGGAACCTCTAGTTTATTTTATTATCCCATGAACTCGGAATCGTCGGCTTTCTTGGCACATCACCAATTCCAATGAATATCAGTATCGTACCAATAGAGGTTCAGATCTGATATGATGATCTGTTTGGATCTGTGATTATGATCATTTGTGCACTTCTTTTTCATGGTGTCTACATAACGTAGACGAGAGGGACAAACATATGTATCTGGTCGAATTCGCGAGTAATTAGATATGTCGGCCAATGTTGATGTTCAGTTTTACCGGTTGCAATTTTAGTATGCTGTGTTGGCCACATAAATAAGATTACTGGCAAACTACACAACACTTTGTATATACATTTTTCACTTATATATTTCAAGTTCACGTATTGAAAGTATTGACGTGAGTTGTGGTATTTTGTCTTGGTCAAATATCATAGGGAGATAAACGACCGACATATAATAAGAAAGGGGTTCACTACTTTATGAATTTTGAAAACAATCGTTAAACTAAGTGGCCTCAGAGCTATCCTGACGCACACTCACGCTGAAATGTCTACGCCTGTAATTGGCTGTCAAATCCTCCAAGCTAGCTGTTCATAACAATATTTTGTTTATACAGTATTGCTGAGCATCATTGTTCACGGACTTTTAGGAATAGCACGTTGGATATTACATGCACTGGTAGTAGACTGGGATACACGCTTTCTTAAAGAGTGCCATGCCCCTCCATTGCCTCAGCCATGGGCCTTACAGACGTGTTCCTAATAAGAACTTGTATTCTTCAAATATACCCCCTTTCAGCCGTTTTTCAATCTTACTGCCACTTATTTCATCATTTTCCATCAGGAGACAGGACATCATTGCTTTTGAATATTTGTACGCGTACAGCTTAGGCCGGTGCTAGTGA
>JAVTVY010003299.1:0-34836 GCA_036873755.1 Hanleya hanleyi | reverse complement strand
TGTCCATAATGCCATGATAAAAAATCTGGTAGATATCATGATTATTAGTGAAACCAAAGTTGATGATTCTTTTCCCGATAATCAATTTCAAATACCTGGCTTCACTATGTACAGGAAGGATAGAACGGCAAATGGCGGTGGTTTATTATTCTATGTGAGATCGGACATTGCGTCCAGAAGAATATATAAACTCGAACATTCGCAAGTGGAATCAATAGCCGTCAAAGTTAGAACGAAATCCAGAAAATGGCTAATACTTGATATGTACAAACAGCCAAAGATGAGTGATGCTATTTTTCGGGTAGATACAACTAGAATCCTTGATAAGTCCTTTACAACATATGACCATGTTCTAATGATAGGGGATCTGAATTTCGATCTTGATGATCCTGGGAAGCACGGAAAAGCTTTATGTGATGTATGTGAACTTTTCGGACTGAAAAATCTTGGTCGATACTTCATGTAAGGGAGCACGAGAGAAGAAGCATAGTTCAACAGGGTAGAGATATGATTTCTGAATCCTTTATGCATGAGCTTGTCAGTGAGAGCGGCTTTGCGGTCTTCTAGACCACGTTGTCAGTGACAGCGGCTTTGCGGTGTTCAACATAATTCTTTTCATTGGTAGCGGTTTAGCGGTTCTCTGCATACGGAATCATCCAGTCTTCTTTCTTATGTTCAACAGTACATTGTGAGAGACAGCGGCTTTGCGCTCTTCTACACTACCTTGTCATTGACAGCGGCTTTGCGGTCTTCTACACTACGTTGTCAGTGACAGCGGCTTTGCGCTCTTCTACACTACGTTGTCAGTGACAGCGGCTTTGCGGTCTTCTGCATTATCCTTTCATTGATAGCGGCTTAGCGGTTCTCTGCATTGGGAATCATCCAGTCATCTTTCAGCTGCTTAGAGGTCTTCTACACTACCTTGTCAGTGACAACGGCTTTGCGGTCTTGTTGACTACGTTGTGAGTAACAGCGGCTTTGCGGTCTTCTGAATAATCCTTTAACTGATAGCGGCTTAGCGGTTCTCTGGATACGGAATCATCCGGTCATCTTTATAATGTTCAACACTACATTGTCATTGACAGCGGCTTTGCGATCTTCTACACTGCATTGTCAGTGACAGCGGCTTTGCGGTCTTCTGCATAATCCTGTCATTGATAGCGGCTTAGCGGTTCTCCGCATACGGAATCATGCAGTCTTCTTTCTTATGTTCAACACTACATTGTCAGAGACAGCAGCTTTGCACTCTTCTACACTACCTTGTCATGGACAGCGGCTTTGCGGTCTTCTACACTACCTTATCAGTGACAGCGGCTTTGCGGTCTTCTACACTGTCTTGTCAGTGACAGCGGCTTTGCGGTCTTCTGCCTAATCCTTTCATTGATAGCGGCTTTGCGGTTCCCTGCATACGGAATCGACAGCGGCTTTGCGGTCTTCTACTCCACCTTGTCAGTGACAGCGGCTTTGCGCCAGTCTTCTACACTACCTTGTCAGTGACAGCGGCTTTGCGGTCTTCTAGATTACGTTGAGTAACAGCGGCCTTGCGGTCTTCTGTATAATCCTTTAACTGATAGCAGGTAGCAATTGTCTGCATACGGAATGATCTAGTCATCTTTCTGATCTTCAACACTACATTGTCAGACAGCGGCTTTGCGGTCTTCTACAATACCTGGTCAGTGAGAGCGGCTTTCCAGTCTTCTAGTTTAAAGCCATTTTTCCTGAGTGACAGATTGCAGCAACACTTTGACAATGTGTATTCTCTCGAACGACAGATTGCTGTGACAGTGCCGAACACCCAGCTTCAACATTACCCTAGTTATGCTTTGGTAGAGAAATTATCTGACTACTATAGCTGAAATGACCCTAAACCTGGTAGTTATGAAGCATACCTAACCCTAAGACCTAATCCCGCTTTGACACTTGACCTGACATATATTCCTCCCTAACACCGCTTTGACACTCGATTTCACATACATTCCTCCCTAACATCGCTTTGACAGTCGATTTCACATACATTCCTCCCTAAAACCGCTTTGACACAAATTCACATACATTCCTCCCTAACACCGCTTTGACACTCGACTTCACGTTCATTTCTCCCTAACACCGCTTTGACAGTCGACTTCATATACATTCCTCCCTAACACCGCTTTGATATTTGACTTCATACATTCCTCCCTAACACCGCTTTGACAGTCGACTTCACATATAATTCCTCCTAACACCGCTTTGACATTCGACTTCACATACAGTCCTCCCTAACTCTGCTTTGACACCCGACTTCACGTACATTCCTCCCTAACACTGGTTGACACCCGACTTCACGTGCATTCCTCCCTAACACCGCTTTGACACTAGACTCCATGTGTACCGCTTTGACTCTACTTCACGTACATTCCTCCGTAACACTGGTGGACACTTGACTCCATGCACATTCCTCCCTAACACCGCGTTGACACTCAACTCCATGTACATTCCTCTCTAACACCGCTTTGACATTCGAGTAAACATACATTCCTCCCTAACACTGGTTGACACTCGACTCCACGTACAGCTTCGACATTAGCCTAGTTACGCTTTGGTGGAGAAATTATCTGACTTCTATAGCTGAAATGACCCTAAACCTGATAGTTATGAAGCATACCTAACCCTAAGTCCTAATCCCGCTTTGACACTCGACCTGACATACATTCCTCCCTAACACCGCTTTGACACTCGGCTTCACGTATATTCCTCCCTAACACCGCTTTGACATTCGACTTCACATACATTCCTCCCTAACACCGCTTTGACACTCGACTTCACATACATTCGTCCCTATCACTGGTTGACACTCGATTTCACATACATTCCCCCCTAACACCGCTTTGACACTCGACTCCATGTACATTCCTCCCTAACACCGCTTTGACATTCAACTAAACATATATTCCTCCCTTACACTGGTTGGTACTCGACTTCACGTGCATTCAACACCGCTTTGACACTGAACTAAACATATATTCCTCCCTAACAACAATTTGACATTCGACTTCACATACATTCTGCGGCACTGCCTTGACACTCAGCTAAACATACATTCCTCCCTAATACAGCTTTGACATTCGATTGCACATATATTTTTCCCTATACCACTTTGACACTGCTTTGAAACTCAACTTCATGCACACTCATGCCGAACACCATGCTTCGACATTACCCCAGTTATGGTTTGGTGGAGAAACTATCTGACGTCTATAGCTGAAATGACCCTGAACCTGATAGTTATGAAGCATACCTAACCCTAAGTCCTAATCCCGCTTTGACACTGGACTTCACATACATTCCTCCTGAACACCAGTTTGACAATCAACTTCACTTATATTCCTCCCTAACACTGCTTTGACACTCGATTTGACATACAGGGGTAAAAGCGTTCGGTGTCCGGTTATTTTCGTTTAGTTTGACCTAACGAAACGCGAACGGAACGAAATGTAAACGCGTTTCAAACGCTTACCAAACGATTATAGGAAACGAAACGCTTTCAATATCGCTTAATTTTTATTTTTATCAAAACGCGTTTCCCTCGTCAAACGCGTTTGCTCTGATTGAAACGCGTTTATAAACGCATTTGTGAACGCGTTTTATAAACGCGTTTCGAACGCGTTTCTCTTTTCGTTCAACTCGTGCAAACTTGTGTTTTTATTTTGCAAACCAGTCCAAGAAGCCCACGTGTCGGGGTTTTCCCCAGCCGCTGTTATAATCCTTGTGCTATAAATATATGTGGCATAGCCTTTAATATACAAGGGTAAAAACGTTCTGTGTCCGGTAATTCGTTTCGTTTATATATTGGACTAAGCTTAAATCTTTTCGTTCACCAAGCGAAACAATATATGTCTTCTCGTACCAAGCGAAATGATTAAGAGGCATGTGATAAAGAGCCGAAAAAGCGTTTCCCCTGACCTTGACTCTATGCAGTTTTTGATCAACACTCAACCGCCGAACCGTTTTACAAAGAAAAAAACCCAGACCAAAAAGTATTCTCGCCCGACGAAGCAACCGTGGTGTGGACGACAATGCTTATTTAACAACAACATTAAAACGCGTTCCGAAACGCGTTTCCAAAACGCATTTCGAAACGCGTTTTCAAAACACGTTTTAAACGCAAGCTTAAATCTTTTCGTTCACCAAGCGAAACAATAGTTGTCTTCCCGTACCAAGCGAAATGATTAGTCAGGCGTGTGATACCGAACCGAAAAAGCATTTCGTCTGACCTTGACTCCATATGGCTTTTGATCAACACTCAGTCGCCGAACCATTGCACAAATAGAAAACAAAAAAACAGGCCAAATAGTATTCTCGCCCGACGAAGCAACTGTGGTGTGGACGGTGATGCTTATTTAACAACAACAACAACAATAAAAGACGTTCCAAAACGCGTTTCCAAAACGCGTTTCAAACGCGTTCATAAACGCGTTCGTGAAACGCGTTTTAGACGAAAGGAAAGGAAAGATAAATGAACATACCGATGATCAAACGCGTTTGCGAGGTATAAACGCGTTCTTTGAGAAGCAAACGAAACGAATTCAAAACGGGTTCAGAACGCTATTGAAACGCGTTTCAAACGCTAATAAAACGATAATATACGTGAAAAACCGGACACCGAACGCTTTTACCCCTGTACATTCCTCCCTAAAACCGCTTTGACACTAAACTTCACATACATTCCTCCCTAACACCTCTTTGACACTCGACTCTGTACATTCCTCCCTAACCTGATAGTTATCAAGCATACCTAACCCTAAGTCCTAATCCCGCTTTGACACTCTACCTCAAATACATTCCTCCCTAACACCGCTTTGACACTTGACTTCACGTACATTCCTCCCTAACACCGCTTTGACATTCGGCTTCACATACATTCCTCCCTAACACCGCTTTGACAGTCGACTTCACATACATTCCTCCCTAACACCGCTTTGACATTCGACTTCACATACAGTCCTCCCTAACACCGCTTTGACACACGACTTTACATACATTCCTCCCTAACACTGGTTGACACTCCACTCCATGTACATTCGTCCCTAACACCACTTTGACATTCGACTTCACATACAGTCCTCCCTAACACCGCTTTGACACTCAACTCCATGTACATTCCTCCCTAATACCGCTTTGACATTCGAGGAAACATACATTCCTCCCTAACACTGGTCGGCACTTGACTTCACGTACAGCTTCGACATAAGCAGAGTTACGCTTTGGTGGAGAAATTATCTGTCTTCTATAGCTGAAATGACCCTAAACCTGATAGTTATGAAGCATACCTAACCCTAAGTCCTAATCCCGCTTTGACACTCGACTTCACATACATTCCTCCCCAACACGCTTTGACATTCGACTAAACATACATTTCTCCCACTTCGACACTCTACTCCATGTACACCGCTTTGACGCTATACTTCACGTACATTCCTCCCTAACACTGGTTGACACTCGACTTCACAGACATTCCTCCCTAACACCGCTTTGACATTCGACTTCACATACAGTCCTCCCTAACACCGCTTTGACACTCGACTTTACATACATTCCTCCCTAACACTGGTTGACACTCGACTCCATGTACATTCCTCCCTAACACCGCTTTGACATTCGAGGAAACATACATTCCTCCCTAACACTGGTCGACACTTGACTTCACGTACAGCTTCGACATTAGCCTAGTTACGCTTTGGTGGAGAAATTATCTGACTTCTATAGCTGAAATGACCCTAAACCTGATAGTTATGAAGCATACCTAACCCTAAGTCCTAATCCCTCTTTGACACTCGACTTCACATACATTCCTCCCTAACACCGCTTTGACATTCGACTAAACATACATTCCTCCCTGACATGCTTTGACACTCGATTGCATGTACATTTTTCACTAACACCGCTTCGACACTGCACTTCAGATATATTCCTTCGTAACAGTGCTTCGAAACTCATGTTCACGCACACTCATGCCGAACACCCAGCTTTGACATTAGCCTAGTTACGCTTTGGTGGAGAAATTATCTGACTTCTATAGCTGAAATGCTGTGATTGGATTATTAAAGGGATGACCATATCACTTAGAAGTTGAGAATATTTTTGTCACTGAATGAACTCTTCATTGGATTATGCAGCAATAAATCTGATGTGTAGGTTATTGATTGGATAATTTGTCAGTTTTTACATTGAGAGTTCAGAGGTACATTGTAGGTTCCGCGAAATGTTCCTGAAATCTGTACTTTTCAGTGTTAAATTGCTGTAGGGCGATTCCGGCGTTACTTACTCGACCACTCGACTCGTATGATTACAAGGAAGAGTAGCAAAATATCGACTCAGTGTTGGAATATGTAGGATGGGTAAAAGTGTCGCAGCAGTGTGTCGTTCAGCGGAATATACGTTGTCAAAGTGTCGCTGGAAACTGTCGCCAAAGAAAATGAGGTTCAAACTGTCGCAGCAATCCGTCGTGCAGGAAAACTATTTCAAACTGTCGCAGCAATCTGTCATCCAGTAAAATATGCCTTGTCAAAGCGTCGCTGCAAACTGTTGCTCAGGAAAAATAGTTCCAAACTGCTGCATCAATTGGGGTGGGGGGGCCCATCATACATTCATGATGAACAGTTTCAAAGTATTTTTTTTTATATTATACTCACTGGTATGGATGAAACCGCCTTTGAGAGAGGGGAAGTTGAGGAGTCACTGGGTATAGCCTGCAGTACCGTAGCTAGTTACCAGGGCATGAAATGTTTTATTTTTTCCACCTGTCTCATGGGACAGGTAATTTTTTTTTCCACCTGTCTCCTCTATTTTCTACCTGTACACAATAAGTATATATATATATATATATGCGAATAGTGATGAAATTATTCTATATGTTCACGTCTTGTACTAACTTGTATTTGGCTTGCTGTAACTGTTTCTAAATAAAATATTAACACAAAGAGAAGTTGTCATGTTGTACGTGTTAAATTTGAACACTCGTTTCCTTTTTGCCGGCGTCGGAGACGCTTCTATCGGCTCGTTTGTTGTACTTGAAATGGCCTCGCCAGCTTGCGATGCAGTCTCGTCTTCTTGACTGGGCTGTAAAGCTTCACCCGCGTTTGTACGAGTTGGAAAACGCTCCATTTTGATCTATTGCATTCAAAACCAAAGACAATGGCGGACGACAGACGGTAGTAACCTATGACAACGGTATGACCGCATTACTCGGGCATGCGTGTTTCATGCAAGTTGCTGTGGGCAGACACGATTGCACACTGAATTGTGTACGCCCGAGCCTTTTAAGCATGCGCAGTTGCGAAAACTGTTCAGAATCGGGGACACCCGTGCACGTTCAATCAAATTGGCCCTTTTCGTGGCGGACATTGACAAACGATGGCGAAAGTACGCGGACAATATTTCTGTTTTATTGACCGAATCTCTACCTGTCGCATGCGACAGTCATTTATTTTTTTACCTTTCGCACATAAATACTACCTGTCATCGACAGGTGGACACCCGAACATTTTGCGCCCTGATTCCGCATTACTGGTGTGGACTACTGATCCACTGGTAATTACAAAATTAGCCACACTAGCAAATACTTGAAACCAATAGGAAGGCTGAAGCGTATAAACTCAATTCAAGTTTATTGCTTAACTTTTGAAAAAACAAAGTATGGCAAAACATAAATCACAGAAAATGAAGTTTCGAAGTTAACAGGCTGGACCAGTGATAAGCCAAGCTCTGAGGAACGGTGAGCCTGTAGCGAGAAATCCAGGGGCAAAGCTATAGCTGGCTCAATGTAGTGCTCAACTTTGTCGGCTATTGTGAGGGCTAGTGTTTTTGTTTTTTGTTTTGCTGAATATGGATTAATTTTTTTTGCCTATTCGTCATGTAAGGAAAACACAATAAGTGAGTACATGTAGGGAACCTTGTCAAACCTGGAAAAGCTACGCGACAAGGTCCCCGTTTGAAGATCCTCGTACACTCAGATCTCGTACACTTTTCACGGTTTATTTCAATTTGATATAAAAGTAATTTCTTGAGAGACACAAAAACTGACCTGGTTAGTGCTGGGATCAAGACCCTTCCCTGGGAGGAGTTTCGCGGGTTACGTGACCCCTCCCTGTACGTGCGGGAGCAGTTATTAACTCCACTTTTTAGGTACCTCTAATCCGCGAGAGAGAGCGATTCTCGTACAGCAGACGAAAGTCGCAAATGTATGCTGAATTGTTGTAAATATCATCGCTCATGCACTTAAAAAACTTGTTTGTGTAGTTTTAGAAGAAATAATATATACTAACTGGACAATTTATCAATTTCACCTGTTCACATTAAAAGGCTGAACAGCGACTGTCGTTATTTGGACGAAAAACGAGATTATTTTACCTCCGGAAAACCTTCGGCAGTCATCGGAAGTATAACTCTTCGGCCGTCAATAGCTGATAGCGTGTCCGCTAATAATCCTGAAGAAATAGTCATTTCAGAAATATATAGATTGGTATATTTGTATGCTATTTCATGATTCAACCGGAAGATGACACTGATTTACTGGAAATGTGAGTTTGTCGACATTTCACTGTGAACATTCGTTCGGAGATAGGGAGGGGCGGTCGAAGAAAAGCAATGACTGTAACCGTTATCAGCGCTTACGGTTAAGGATCGTACAACGCAGGGAAACGTTGCGTAAATAAATGAGATAATAGGAAACCGAAGGTCTAGTACAGAAGCTCTTTCGCATTTATTGGCTCCGTGAAACTACAACATAAGAAATAAACCAGAATTACTGACAAGTTTTAGCGCTAATAAACAGTAATTGACATGCAGTTCGCATATAAGGCTTCGTTACAAGCATTCAGACAGTAGTTTGTCGTTCTGAACGAGAAAATTATAACATTGAAAACTGGACCCTTCATCTGTTCATGACACATTTTTCGGACAAGAATAAACATGTTTACTCAACCATTTCTGAAAACTAAAGGTATGACTCTCACAATAAACTCAGCGACAGTTGTCTTAATAAACAAAAGAAGGACACAACTAACCAACTTTGGATCCTCTAATCTCATTCGCAATGGTCAACGTCTCAGTTCGCAAATCTCGAGTCTGAGCGCGCCACTAACACTACATGTACATTCCTATACAAATTACGGAATCGTAGCGGGTCCGCTCTAACATGTCTAAGCCACAGGGACGAGATTCTACTAGATTGAATATACATACCCATCTCACACTTCAGATAAATCAAGGGAGGTAAACTTGAAATGCACCTTTCCGCCAGAAATTACCGAATTTCAGAGGCTCGATTGAGAACAAATAAACGCAATTTATTCATACCTGGCGGTGTTCTGGTTTTCTGTTACACTTCATACCACAAATCCCGGCTCGTATATGGCGCTGCGGTGCATAGTTTTTGTAAAATCCTCTCTCAAATCAACGGTTAAATTTCCCCGCTTCGAGCATCTTCACGGACGTTGAATGACTGCCGTAGCCTCGAACCCGAAATCCTAACAATTATGTCACGCACAACGAACAACGCTGATCGGCTATCTTGGATTGACGGACACGTTTCACAGTTTTGAATTTCGCGCACTGTCTACTGCATTAGTGCAGAGACTCTATAATAATAATAAAAACTTTATTATAGGGTCTCTGAATAGTGTAAACAGTCAATCAGCGTTGTTCGTGGTGCGTGACGTAATTGTTATGATCTCGGGTTCGAGGCTACTCTTGCATATGGCTCCAATTTCAACGTCCGTGAAGATGCTCGAAGCGGGGAAATTTAACCGTTGATTTGAGAGAGGATTTTACAAAAACTATGCACCGCAGCGCCATATACGAGCCGGGATTTGTGGTATGAAGTGTAACAGAAAACCAGAACACCGCCAGGTATGAATAAATTGCGTTTATTTGTTCTCAATCGAGCCTCTGAAATCCGGTAATTTCTGGCGGAAAAGTGCATTTCAAGTTTACCTCCCTTGATTTATCTGAAGTGTGAGATGGGTATGTATATGCAATCTAGTAGAATCTCGTCCCTGTGGTCTAAGCGGCAAGTCCGTAGTCCGCAGAACAATACATTAATGTCGGTAGACATTACAATGACTGCGCCCCGTGTCGCATGACATAAATACAGCTGTCGAAATGGGATTGTCGTCTGGCTTTCATGGAATGAATATGATGGTCATCAATCATGTTGCCCATACTGGTTGGCGATAAAATGGACTTCCCGTGTGATGGAAACCAGAAGTATAAGTATGACCCGGAAAACAATTAAAAAAAAAATACTTCCAATCATACCAAGAAGTAGGAATTTTGACAGACAAATTGAACTTCACCCCCGCACATTAAAAGAAATATCATACAAATACCCCTACCAAGATGAATAACTGTATCAATGGGTTACACTGCATTTCAGAGCAGAGCTGCAGCGAGGTTTAACCTGTAACTGAAGTGTATTTTTATGTTTGTATACGCTCATTAGGACCACTATTGGCGGTGCATGTCATCCAATGTCCTCTCGTTTTTTTATATATGTATTCATGTATTCATTCGTTGTGAAATCAAATGCAATCATTAACTAAGTCAATCATGGAAATAAAATGTAATATGTTCCGAAATATCGCACATTTTTCGTTATAATATTTGTAAATTTCCGTGACGGAATCACAGTGGAAGTTCACCGTAACGCGTTTTGACTCAGTGTTAACTTGCTTGTCTAATTCTTTTGCTGCTCTGTTTCGATCTGATTATCCGAATAGGACATTTATTACTAACATACAGTACCCACAGATGATAGCATTTTTTTCCTCGTGAGAACGAAGTGAATGGGTTATCAGAGGGGTCACATATAGTCTGTGACGGAATCACAACAAATCGTGACAGGATCACGAGTGCGAATTTTGAATTGTCTCCATAAAAGGGCTTTATTAATTACACATTTTCTGCAAAAAATATTCCTAACATGATCTAATTATAATATATACACTTCAAGCTCTTATTTTGACCATTGTGTAGTTGCTGTCAAATGCATATCTTTTCTACAGATGTTTAAAAATAGTATACTTTTCAGTTAAATGCAAGTTTTCTTCCTTGATAATTTTAAATTTCCCGAATTTTCCCGGTTTATAAATTGTGGGAAATAAAATTCCCGCTTAAAACACATCTTGTCTGTTATTGACATGTTCCTGGAGATTATAGGAAGCGAAACAAAAAAACAGCATGGTCTATGAAATAAATGTGGCGAACGTTATGTGAAAAATGTTTTTGGTGACGGCGGCTTTTACGTCAAATTTCTGCAACCTGTGATTCATAAGTGTTTAATTATTTGTCAAATCAATTGCAATCATTTACTGTTAATGTGTGATTCTCATGTCTTATATGGGAGCTCAGTACAATAAAGAATCTTATCTTATCATGCGCACAATTAATTTTCGGCGAAACCAATCTCGCATTCGTCTATTTCTGTATTGGGGAAATTAGCCCAGTTGCTGAGTTCTGGGGATATATTAGTATTATTCAACTAAACATAGAAATAGTTTTGTATAATTTGAATGAATTATGTTTGTTTGGTTAAAATTAACTTTATTTCACAATAAAATGCGATCGGCACTATTTCGTAGCCGGCTCACTACTTGATCGCCATACACTCCCCACAGATGGCCGAGTTGTGTGTTCCATGTGAGAGGCTAGATTCCGCTGAATACGGAAATAGCCGAACGTGAGATTGACCATCCACCAGTCAGATTTTTGGACTGGATTCCGGGTCGCGCGGACATCGCCTGATATGACATCATATATAGTAAAATAGATGTTTTTTCAAGTCTGCATAATACCTCTGTTGAGGTGGCGTTAAAAATAATTATCTGGAGATTATTTTTCCTGCTTATCTGCACAGAGAATATGAAAAGTAGTTGCTCATGTGCAAAACTGAAGGAGTTGTTCGGCCGGATTAAAACTGAACCGTGCGTGCGTGGGTTTTCCCCTAGATGTCATAGCAACGTAGTAATATTCAACTTCCGCCATTGGAGGCCGGGATGATAAATGAGCCTGTGAAAGGGAGCATGCGCTGTTGAGAGGATGGTATTCCCTATGAGCATGAGGCCAACCGATCAGCCGATCTGAAAGAGCAGATCGGCTGTTCAGTTATTAGCATGACCCATTTATCCCGTTGGAGATAGTGAAACACAGCAACGCCGCAAAGCCGCTGTGCAGAAACTGATAGTTTCCCAGCTAACCCGATGTGAAGCCCTGGCTTGGTTGACATTGAGAATTTAAATATCCACACACATCATATCCGATCAAGAGTTTTTAGCCTGTTGTCATATCTAGGCCTACCTAGCAACGCCGCAAAGCCGCTGTGTAGTAATTGACAGTATGCAAACTAACAGAAGACCGCAACGCCGCTGTTTAGAATTAAAAGTTCGGAAAGATGTACGTCCAAAGATTACAAGACCGCAACGCCGCTGTTTAAAATTGAAAGTTCGTAAAGACATAGGACTAGGCCTACATACAAATCCTTTCTGTAATATAACCCCGACCACCCACCCCATATTTCTAAAAAGTGTTATTTATTTAAATGGTGTTCGCTATCGCGAAGTCCAAAACTAGGCTCGTTTCCCGTGATAGCTTACATGAAGTATGTACCAAAATCTTATTCAAGGAGAGACATGTTTCACTAAGACGAAAGAAAGCTTGATAGATGTATTGGTGACAAACACACCCCGGTTGTTCATGAGCTCTGGTTCCTTTGATGCTGGGCTTAGTGACTGGCATAACTTGATGTATGTTGTTACAAAGGAAACCATGACGCCTAGAAGTAAAGAGAAAGTTCTATATAGGAGCTACACAAATTTCAGTGAGGAGAACTATGTGGAATGCCATACAAATCGTTCCTTTCTCTACTGTAACAAGCTGAGTAGCTAGCAGGTCCTCCGTCAAGTAGCCTGTTTGAGAGCAGACAGCATATACGCTTCCAATATCTCCTTAAATATAACTTGAAAAGTTGATATGTGTATGTGGAAAGAGACGTTCATCTGGAATTGTTGAGACAATTTGAAGAGGGTTGGGAAGTAGTAATGGATAGTGTAACACTGGAATGTAAGTCTGTAGTTGTATATGGATTTGTGGATGGTGAGGTTTATAAATCGATGAGTGGAATAGATCAAGATATCGCGTTCACAACACAGATGGGTACAATATGGGTGAGTGAAATCCAAGATGGTCAATGGCAGCCATCTTGGATTACATATAGCTACCTCAATGAAAATCAATACCAATCGCTGTTTAACTGATGTGAAGCACCGCCTCGAGTTTGAAGTTGATTGGTCAAATTGTTGTCGAGATATCACGTTCAAGATCCGAGACGGATGAAATCCAATATCGTCAATGGCAGCCATCTTGGATTATGTACCTCAGTGAAAATCAATACCAATGGCCGTCTAATTGATGTGAAGCACATTCTCAAGTTTGAAGTCGATTGGTCGAACTGTTCTCGAGATATCGCGTTCACAAGAAGTGGGATGCACAGAATCCAATATGGTCAATGGCAGCCATCTTGGATTATGTACCTCAGTGAAAACCAATACCAATGGCCGTCTAACTGATGTGAAAACCCTTCCCAAGTTTGAAGTCGATTGGTTGATATGTTTTTGAGATATCGTGTTAACAAGATGTGGAACGGAGTGAATCCAATATGGTCCATGGCAGCCATCTTGGATTACGTATCTCAGTGAAAATCAAAACCAATGGCCGTTTAACTGATGCGAAGCACATTCTCAAGTTTGAAGTGGATTGGTCAAACTGTTGTTGAGATATCGCGTTCACAAGATGTGGGATGGACAGAATCCAATATGGTCAATGGCAGCCATCTTGGATTACGTACCTCAGTGAAAATCAATACCAATGGCCGTCTAACTGATGTGAAGAACCTTCCCAAGTTTGAAGTCGATTGGTTGAATTGTTCTCGAGATATCGCGTTCACAAGATCTGGGACGGATGGAATCCAATATGGTCAATGGCAGCCATCTTGGATTACGTACCTCAGTGAAAATCAATACCAATGGCCGTCTGACTGATGTGAAGAACCTTCCCAAGCTTGAAGTTGATTGGTGGAATTGTTCTTGAGATATCGCGTTCACAAGATGTGGGACGAACAGAATCCAATATGGTCGATGGCGGCCATCTTGGATTACGTACCTCAGTGAAAATCAATACCAATGGCCGTCTAATTGATGTGAAGCACATTCTCAAGTTTGAAGTCGATTGGTCGAACTGTTCTCGAGATATCGCGTTCACAAGATGTGGGATGGACAGAATCCAATATGGTCAATGGCAGCCATCTTGGATTATGTACCTCAGTGAAAACCAATACCAATGGCCGTCTAACTGATGTGAAAAACCTTCCCAAGTTTGAAGTCGATTGGTTGATTTGTTTTTGAGATATCGTGTTAACAAGATGTGGAACGGAGTGAATCCAATATGGTCCATGGCAGCCATCTTGGATTACGTATCTCAGTGAAAATCAAAACCAATGGCCGTTTAACTGATGCGAAGCACATTCTCAAGTTTGAAGTGGATTGGTCAAACTGTTGTTGAGATATCGCGTTCACAAGATGTGGGATGGACAGAATCCAATATGGTCAATGGCAGCCATCTTGGATTACGTACCTCAGTGAAAATCAATACCAATGGCCGTCTAACTGATGTGAAGAACCTTCCCAAGTTTGAAGTCGATTGGTTGAATTGTTCTCGAGATATCGTGTTCACAAGATCTGGGACGGATGGAATCCAATATGGCCAATGGCAGCCATCTTGGATTACGTACCTCAGTGAAAATCAATACCAATGGCCGTCTAACTGATGTGAAGCACCTTCTCAAGTTTGAAGTCGATTGGCGGAATTGTCCTTGAGATATCGCGTTCACAAGATGTGGGACGGACAGAATCCAATATGGTCGATGGTGGCCATCTTGGGTTACGTACCTCAGTGGAAATCAACACCAATGGCCGTCTAACTGATGTGAAGCACCTTCTCAAGTCTGAAGTCGATTGGTCGAATTGTTCTCAAGATATCGCGTTCACAAGATGTGGGACGGACAGACGGACGGAGGGATGGACGGAAGGGCGGACGGAGGCACGGACGGAAGGACGGACGGACGGCTAGCATTTCCAAGTCCTCCCACCACTTCGTGGCGGAGGACAATAAATGGCCTAACCGACGAGGATTCTTGTTGGGCTTTCTCTAAATTATTAACTGAAGTGTTGGACAAGCATGCGCCAATTAAATCTAAGTTGAAGCGCAGCCACGAAGCGCCATATGTCTCATCTCAGTTAAAACGAGAACTGCGACAGAAAAGCATGCTACGTCGACGTCGTAGATACAGAACAATTCCATCCAGCACCAATTGGGAAAACTTCCGAAAACAGCGAAATAAGTGCACTGACTTGAGGCGCAAATCCATCCGGGCTTATTTCAATGAACGTTGTGCCAACGGTCCCTCAAATGTCGACTTTTGGAAAACTATGAAACCGTTTATCGGCGGCAATGGTTACAGAAAGTGTGATTTCATACTGGAAGAGAATGATTGTATAATTACTGACAAAAATGAAGTAGCAAACACATTTAATTCTATGTACGCTACCGTAGCTGATGACATTGGCCCCAGTGACACTGGCGTGGCGAACAAATCTATACAAGAAATAAAGGTGAAGTACTCTAACCATAGCTCGATAAATAACATTTCTATCAGCTATGAGAATCTATCTGTTTTCAGTTTCTCAACCGTAAATCCTGATCAGGTTAAACAGAAGCTGGAATCTATTAGTGCCAAAAAGGCTTCTGGTCCTGATAACTTACCACAAAAGATTCTTAAGCTGACCGCTCATATTATCTTATCACCCTTTTGTAACATTATCAACAAATCCATAGAAAACTCTATTTTTCCTGATGACCTCAAGTTGGCGAATATTACGCCAGTTCATAAAAAGAAAAGTAAATTGGATAAGGATAACTACAGACCAATTAGTGTTCTTCCGGTACTATCTAAGGTTTTTGAGAAGTGTATAGCGGATCAGCTTGTTGAACATTTTAGTAGTATTTTTTCAAACTTCCTATCTGCATACCGTAAAGGTTTTAGCCGTAACACTACTTTACTTCGATGTGTTGAGGACTGGAAGAAGGCCCTGGACAGAGGTGACGTTGTTGGTGCGATTCTTATGGACTTGTCCAAGGCCTTTGATTCCCTCCTTCACGATCTACTCATTAGTAAAATATTGGCTTATGGTGTGACGGAAAAATCGGCCGGGTTAATCTGTGACTATTTGAAAAATAGAAAGCAAAGGGTTAAAATCGCAGATGCTTACAGCGACTGGCACGATGTTGTTAAGGGTGTGCCCCAGGGCTCTGTCCTGGGGCCACTGCTTTTTAATATTTTTATCAACGATCTATTTTTGTCCTTTGAATCGTCGTTATACAATTATGCAGACGATAATACGATAGTTCTTAAAACTCAAACCGTTAATGCCATTGATTGGTTCACCAATAACTTTTTGTGTGCAAATCTCAGCAAAGGAGGTGTTCGGTTTGACCGTATTTTTTTCCTTAGTGTGTTGCGTTTATAAACCAAAAATATAATTTCCTCTTGTTTACTTTAAACGTTATTAGCTTGAGAGAGAAAATACTGAATTTTCATATTCTCAATTTTCACCGAGCAGAGATTTGTCAAAAAAATATTACGAGTATTAGAAAATAAGCATTTGTTTGTTTTTGCAATTTTTGGCGATATTCTTGAAGGGAATTCCCTTCATATATAAAATATCACACCTTTAACCAAAACGAGTCTTACATATCGAAATGCGGTAGGTTTGATCCAAAAGGATACCGAAAAGAAATCGTTTTGGTTAAAGGCGTCATATTTTCATAATATTAAAATATGCCAAAACGCTTGTAATGCTTTGAAAGGGTGTAGTTCACCGACATTCGGCACATGATTCCTCAAGTTGATAATTGTAACAGCTGCTTGGCCGAATGGTTACAGTGTCGGACTATAGATTAAAAGGAAGCCAACATTTTGGTACGAATCCCCAAATCCCCGATGTTTTTTTTTGTTTTTTTTTCATTTCTTCCTTTTCTCTCCCATCTTCATTTTGGACTTTAAATTGCAATAGTGACGTAAAATAAAGACATGGAACCCCTAACGCACATAATCCCTTATTTTATTATAATTCGTGAATAGAATTGCACACAACCAACTCCACACACACAGTCAGACCACTTGTTCAGTATTTGAATATTCTGACGATTCAGCAGAGCAAAAAATTAATTGTTATACATATATAATTTCGTCTTAGGGCAGCGAAAAGTTGTAACTATGAATTGAAAAGTTATAAGGTTAAACTTGTCTTATATCAAGGCCTTTATCAAGGAAATGACCCTCAACAAGTGGTGAGGCTTGCTTTCCCAAGTGATTTTTTGTTATGCATGTGCCAATATGGTTTTTGTTTGTTTGTTTTTTTGTTTTTTTTTGCTGTTACTTCCTTAATCATTGTTCGCTGAACTAAAGGCGATTTTTCAGTTTTCGAGTCGGTTTATATATTAATATAGCTGATTATTGTTCGTAAATATCTGGGTCGTTCATGAAAATACTAATAGTAACCGTATGAGAATAGGAACCAGAATTTCCCAATAGACTGGCCTCACCTGTCTGACAAAGAGCTGGGGAATACCTGAGCATTACGTCACAATTTACCGGCCGGTTCGGAGCGAGACAACAGAGCAGCAGAGATCGACTCTGAAGGGGAAAATATCCATCTAAAGCGAACACCGCCTTTCAGGGCATACTATTTGGTGTTAAAAATTGGCAAGATCATGTTTTAAATCTAGGCAGCATAACTATAGAATTTAATGAGCACGTCAGACTTTTGGGTATTAATTTTGATGTTAGATTGAGTTTTGACGAGCACGTGTCCGAATTATGCACCAAAGCTGCCAGGCAAATTAATGTTTTGAAAAGATTCTCTAGGATTCTGGATTTTAAGAGTAAACTTGCTATATACAAATGTTTTATAATGTCGAATTTTAGTTACTGTACAACTGTTTGGACATTCTGTCCCAAATCCTGCTCCGATAAACTGGAGAAACTACACGAAAGGGCGATCCGCTTTGTTTTCTGTGATCAACATAGTGATTACGGGGTACTTCTTTCCAAAGCTGATGTTATACCAATAAAATTTTATCGGGCCAGATGTATGGCTCTGGAAGTTTTTAAAATTGTAAACAAAATTCACCCAGAGTACCTTCATGATATCGTAGAACAAAAGGATAGTAGGTACTGCCTACGTGATAGCAACATTGTAAATGTCTCACGTTACAGACCAGGGGGCTAAACTGTGGAACCATCTGCCGAGCCACATGAAACAGGTTTTTACAGTTAGGGAAATTCAAGCCACTCTTAAACGAATGGTTCGGCTGTGACTGCACATTATGTGACGATCTATTGTAGTAGTTATTAGTTGCTCTATACGGTACCATCTTTAGTAAGTGTCGGTTTTCGCTTTCCGACTTGTTACTACTGTCTGTGATAGGTTTTAAATAGTTCATACAGCTGTAATCTAATTCTTAGCTAACTGTGAGTTTATATTATCTGGTATTTTTATATCCGAGATTTCTATTGTAGAGAAACACATCATCTTAGAGAGAGGTTATATCACATGATATTTTTATTTCATATCAACTATTATATAAATTCTTGTATGCGTTTTAACTGTTATTAATGCTGTTATATTGTTTACAGTCGGCATAAGTAGCCTTCGGCTAATGTTTTATCATTGTAAAAACCGACTTTAAATAAAGATTTGATTTGATTTCATTTGATTTGCAGGTGCTTTCAAAAACCGATCCGTTCAAAGCCCGTTCCTTCTCATTCAACAAACGCTATATAGACGATCTTCTCGCTGTAGATAATCGCTATATAAATGATGCAGTGAAGAATATATATCCACCTTCACTGGATTTGAAGAAAACTACAGATAACCCTACAGGCACATCATATTTAGACCTATATCTCTATAAAAATGAAGCGGGTCTTCTCTCTAGTCGACTGTATGACAAAAGAGATGATTGCAATTTCGACATCGTAAACTATCCCTTTCTGGGCAGTAATATTCCAGTGGGACCTGCATATGGCGTATACATATCACGCCTAGTAACATTTGCTAGATTCTGTGTTAAATGTGATGATTTTAACCCTATCTGGCCTGGGCTTTTTGGGACCTGTCCTGGCCTGGGGGGCCGAAATTGCTCCGCTTAATTATTTTTCTTACCCCTTGAGCTAGGGGGGTGAAACTTACAACACCATACCCTTGGGTCAAGATCTGCCAGAAAATTAAAAAAAATCCCAGATGGCCGCTTTGATGGCGTCACAGTGACGTCATTCTCAAAAACAGAATTTTGGGAACGATTTTTCGGTCGGATTATCCGGATTTTTTATTTATGCAATGTCTCCGCAAAAAAACTGCATGTTACATTGGTAAATATTAATGTGATGTGAAATAAAATAGTTTTTGTCCATTTTTCAGCGCAAAAAAGGAGAAATTTTGAGGAAATATGACGAAAGCATCACTGTTCTGGTACCCCACGTGGCCGCCATCTTGAATTTACCCATGATCCACTTCTCGGTGGGTTATGCAAATAGGCTCAAAATGACCCCAATATGATAAACTATAAAGTCAAGAAGTTGCAGCTCTCCATTTTTGTCGTTCCGGAGATTGCGCAGAAAGTTTGGTAGGGGGGCCATTTCGCCCCCCCCCCTCCCCCCAGGCCAGGTAGGGTTAATCAACGTCACAAAACATTGTTGCAGAAACTTATAGAACAGGGCTACACCACCAAGCGCCTCCACTCAAAGTTTCTCAAATTTGGCGATACATATCGCATGCTGATAGCAAAATACAAGCGTAGCGTGCAAGATATATGGCGTTACGTTTCGTAACTTGTGTCTAATTCCGCTTAACCCGAGGCTAGGGGCCGTATGAACCCATGTACTTCAAGATACTCATGGTACTCATATGAACAACCGCAATCAAAGCGTGACTGAGATACATCATTCTTTAGATGACGACTTTACAACGAATATTATGAATTAAGACTATTGATCGGATTTGATATTTTTGGAACATCATGATGTCTTGCCGGCATCATTGAAAACTGTTTCTCTCTTGCAGGAAACAAGCCTATGTTTATGTATACTATGGTTGACTTTTTGAATTTGGTGCTAATACTGTTATATGGAATATGGAATAGTGTCTTTGGATTATGGACGACGGCTGAATTATGAATGACGGACCAGACGCTTGTAATCTGATGGTGGCAAGATATCCAGGAAACCAACAAGGTGATTCGTACCGCCTCGCTACAAGGCCATTCTCTCCGCTATCTCTTCTACGACCAGGAGCCCGGGCGAACTGCTATGCCGAGCGTGAATAATAAAATAGATGACGTCGCCCACTCTGTCAGCCAATCAAGAGATTTGCTTTAGGTCACAGGGGTCCGGCACTGATGTCAGAATGCCAGTGTGCGTCACTCAGCGTCTCAGTCAATCAGAAGCGTCACAAGGCCGCTCCACATTTAGCTTTTTAAAAGAATGTCAACTCGTCTCATGGGTGTTAAGGTAGACCATGGTACTCGCCATGATGAATCGCACGTGGCTGTATACCTTTTGTCCGAATAAAACCGAATATGATAAGGGATCCATGCATACGTGGTAACCTCATCATAGGCGTCATCATCAATCGGCCTAATACCGATACTCGATTGCTGCAAACCTGAAACTGGATTAACAGGCTGTGACCATACTCGACTGGGATGGTTACCGAAAAGGGGTATCATATATCCTGCTAACATCTCTAGTGGAACATGAAATATGCCATGGTTTGTGCAGGGAGTAGGCCTACATCGTCAGGTGCAGAGACGGATTAGATCGATTACAATGCTCTGAAATTATTGCAATTCCATTTAAAGTAACTGCTCGTGTGCCATTACATGAAATAATTTGCCTTGAAATTAGGTACATGGATGGCCAAGCAGTTTGGAAATATTGTTCAGAAGTTTAATGGTGCTAAATCCTTTGAGAGAGAGAGAGAGAATTAAGGTTTAACGTCGCATTCAGCAATATTTCAGCTATATAGCGACGCTAAACCCTTTGACATGGAGTCGGTGCCAGTATTAGCTCTTCAAATAATCATACACCAGTATATAAATGATGAATGGCCCCAGCATCAGTAATACTCCAGGATCATCACTCCTATAATTGCACATTTCCATCATACATTCATGACCTGTTCTAGAGATTTGTGATGGTGATCATGATGGCGATGATGATGGTGATACAATCATGTATGTCTCTGCCCTCATTCACAATACACTAGTAAAACAAACTTCTACGCAGGCGTAGCAAGGTAGTATTCCATGGAAGGTGAATTGACGACCGTATCGAATGATACTGATACGGAGGAAATCATTATGTTCGTTTCATATCATCAAATCCGGTTGAAAGCTCAAACTCGTAATATTCTAAAATCTCCACACAGCCTCACCATTACTGTTGACAATTGTCGATTCCGGAATGGATTAAATAGTTTAATATCCATTTTACATTGGATTGTGGTTAGAAACGATTTCCTTCTAACATACCGGTCAGGTGCATGTTATTGAATTGAACAGAATAGTCTCCAGATTTGATTTTGTTGTGACTTTGTCGATTGTCTTACACACTTCCGTTATCTCTTCCACCCACGGTCTCTCATCGTTTGGCATGTTTTTGCATCGAAGAACCTTGTATTTTTCAATCGAGGAGAAATTATCATTTTAATATAACTGTCCTCATTCACGCCAAAATGGTGAATAACACCTCCCGCTCACGCACACACTTATAATGAAAGATAATAATAGAAATGGTGCGCAAATATGTCACTCTGGTGATACACGATGATGTAATTACAAGTTTTATCATTTTATTTGGCATTTTATAATAGCATAGGATTAAAATGTATACTGTAAATTTGGTCATCTCTTTAGACATAGGCTTAAGGAAAATATCATGTGGGACATACTCCGTCACACCCAACATTTGGCTTAGAGTAAGGATAAGGTCAGGTTTCATAAAACGAGCTATAATCACCCTTAAGCTACTGAAATTCAAAGATTACAAAATATGTATATCAACTATATAATAATACCACTTTATGAAACGTTTATGAAATATGGTACCTCAAATGATACCAACTAAATAGGGATTATGTATTAGTCAGTGGGTTCGGCAATGTTACAAACCGTCGTTCAAATATATCCAATATTACCGAGCTGTTTAAGCCCCATCAACGGAGACATTGCAGCCATGGTTGGAGAAAGCTTAATAGTGCGATGATTCACGATCATATCAATTTAAATTACTTAGTGGGTTTAACTAACACACCCAATAGTACTAATTGTGCACCCCTGTTGGCTGACCTGTATCTGTTCTCTTATGAATATGACTATATGCAGGCGCTTTCAAAAACCGATCCATTCAAAGCCCGTTCCCTCTCATTCACCAAACGTTATATAGACGATCTTCTCGCTGTGGATAATCGCTATATAAATGACGCAGTGAAGGATATATATCCACCTTCACTGGATTTGAAGGAAACTACAGATAACCCTACAGGCACATCTTATTTAGATCTCTACCTCTATAAAAATGAAGCGGGCATTCTCTCTCGTCGACTTTATGACAAAAGAGATGATTACAATTTCGACATCGTAAGCTATCCCTTTCTGGATAGTAATATTCCAGTGGGACCTGCATATGGCGTATACATATCTCGCTTAGTAGCATTTGCTAGATCCTGTGTTAAATGTGATGATTTTAATCAACGTCACAAAACATTGTTGCAGAAACTTATAGAACAGGGCTATTCCACCAAGCGCCTCCACTCAAAGTTTCTCAAATTTGGCGATACATATTGCATGCTGATAGCAAAATACGAACGTAGCGTGCAAGATCTATGGGCTACGTTTCGTAACATGTGTCTAATTCCGCTTAACACTGGGCTAGGGGCCGTATGAGCTCATGTACTTCAAGATCCTCATGGTACTCATATGAACAGTCACAATCAAAGCGTGACTGAGGTACATCATTTTTAGATGACGAATCTATAACGAATATTATGGATTAAGAATACTGATCAGCGATACGGATTTGATATTTGGAACATCATGATGTCTTGCCGGCATCATTGAAAACTGTTGACCGCTTCTCTCTTGCAGGAAACAAGCCTATGTTTATGTATACTTTTGTCTTTTTGAATTTGGTGCTAATACTGTTATATGGAAATGGAATAGGTCTTTGGATTATGGACGCGGATATTCTCTAATGGACGACGGCTGGATTATGAATGACGGACTAGACGCTTGTAACATAGCTTACGTACAGTTATGTATGCGTCACCTCTGAGAGCCTTAAATCATATAGCCAGAGATATATAACAATGTACGTCTTCAGGAAATATAATACCACCCAAAGTCACTAAAGTATGTCAAGATATAGCGTATTTTCGGTTGTATCGTCCAGTGAACATAATCGAAACATCCCAAAATCGGCTTTTCTTGAAACTCAACTACTGAGATAAAGGACTGGACATTACTAATTTACCTCGAATCCTGAATGCTTCAGAGGTGCGCAACACTGTGCCAAACTATTTTAAGTTCACAGAACCTCCTTGCATTTCATATAAATATACTAAATCTATAGTCACCAAAATATTCAATTACTCTAATGCTGTCAATGAGTTTGACTGGAACTTACATATGTCGGGGGTCTATAGTTTTGATTGTGAATCGTGAATGTGACATTAAACCTAAATTTTCTCTCTCTCTCTCTGATTGTGAATCATCAAACTTTATCTATGCACCATGCAAACATGTTGCGACTGGTGACCTTGATGTGATGAGTGATAAGGACCTAAGATTACTCCTGATGAAGGGACCTAAATATAGAGAGCCGAGAAATGGTCTCTCATAAGTACCTCAGAATGTATCACAGAAGTACCTCACAAGGTATCACAAAACTACCTCCCAAGGTCTCTCAGAAATACCTAAACAAGGTTTCACAGAAGTACCTCACAGGGTATCTCAGAAGTATCTCACCAAGTATCTCAGAATTACTTCACAATGTCTCTCAGAAACATCTCAGAAGGTCTCTCAGAATTACCTCATAGGGTATCACGGAAGTAACTCACAAGGTTTCTCAGAGGTACCTCTCAAGTTATCTCAGAAGTACCCGACAACCTCTCTCAGATGTACATCACAAGGTATAACAAAAGTACAGCATAAGCTTTCTCAGAAGTGCATCACAAGGTATCACAAATGTACCTCACAGGGTATCTCAGAATTACCTTACACGGCCTTTCAGAAGTACCTCACAAAGTATCAACGATGGACCTTGCAAATTGCCTCAGAATTGCCCCACAATGTCTCTCAGAAGTACCTCACAATGTATCGCAGAAGTACCTCGCAAAGTATCTCAAAAGTACCTCACAATGTCTTTTAGAAGTACCTCACAATGTCTTTTAGAAGTACCTCGCAAGGTATCCAGAAGTACATCAAAAGGTCTCTCAGAAGTACCTCACAAAGTATACCTGAAGTACCTCACAAGGTCTATGAGAATTACCTCACAATGTGTCACAGAACTAAATCACAAGGTATCACAAAAAGTACCTCATAATGTCTCTCAGAAGTGCCTCACTAGGTGTCGCAAAATTACCTCACAACGTATCTCAGAATTACCTCATCAGATATTTCAGAAATATCTCACAAAGTATCACAGATGTACCTCGCGAAGTATCTCAGAATTAACTCACAAGGTCTCTCAGAAGTACCTCAAAGTATCACAGAAGTACCTCACAAGGTATCAAAAAAGTACATCACAAGGCCTCTCAGAAATATCTCACAAGGTTTCACATAAGTGCCTCACAAGGTATCTCAGAAGTATCTTAAAGTATCTCAGAATTGGTTTGCAAGGTCTCTCAGAAGTACCTCGCAAGGTCTCTCAAAAGCGACTCACAAGATATCACAGAATTACCTCACAAAGTATCTCAGAAGTACCTCACAACGTATCACAGAAGTGTCTCACAAAGTATCGCAGAAGTACCCAACACGCATTCTAAAATGAACATTAAAAGTTCTCCCAAAAGTACCTCACAAGATGGTTCAGAAGTACCTCACACGGTTTTGCAGAAGTACCTCGCAAGGTGTCACAAAAGTACCTCAGAATGTATCGCAAAAGTACCTCACAATGTATATCAGAAGTACCTCAAAACGTATCACAGAAGAACCTCACAAAGTATCTCAGAAGTACCTCACAAGATCTCTCAGAAGTACGTCACAAGGTATCACAAAAGTACCTTATAAGGTAACTCAGAAGTGTTTCACAAAGTATCTCAGAAGTACCCCAAAAGGATTCTAAAAGGAACCTTAAAAGTTCTCCTAAAAGTACCTCACAAGATGTTTCAGAAGTACCTCAAAAGGTGTCACATAATAACATCACAAGGTATCACAGAAGTACCTCACATTGTGTCTCAGAAGTACATCATAATGTATAACAGAAGTACCTCACAAAGTATTTCAGACATACCTCACAAGATCTATCAGAAGTATCTCACAGGGTATCACAGAATTATTTCACAATTTATCACCGAAGTACCACACAATGTATCCTAGATGTACATCACAATGTATCTCAGAAGTACCTCACAAGGCCTCTCAGAAGTGCCTAAAAAATATCGCAGAAGTACCTCACAAGATCTTTCAGAAGTACATCAAATGGTATCTCAGAATTACCTTAGAAAGTTCTTCAGAAGTACCCCACAAAGTATCTCAGAAGTACCCACAAGATATCTCAGAAGTACCCCACAAACTATCTCAGATGTACCCACAAGGTATCCCAGAAGTACCCAACAAAGTATCTCAGAAGTACCCACAATGTATCAGAGAAGTACCTCATAATGAATCTCAGAAGTACCTTACAAGGTCTCTCAGAAGTGCATCACAACGTATCACAGAAGTACCTCACAAGGTATCATAAAGTACCTCACAAGGTCTCTCAGAAATATCTCACAAGGTTTCACAGAAGTGCCTCACAAGGTATCTCAGAAGTATCTTACGAAGTATCTCAGAATTACTCTGCAAGGTCTCTCAGAAGTACCTCGCAAGGTCTCTCAAAAGTGCCTCACAAGATATAACGGAAATACCTCACAAGTTTTCTCAGAAGAACCTCACAAAGTATCTCCGAAGTACCTCACAAGCTCTCTCAGAAGTACTCCACATGATATCACAGAAGTACCTCACAAAGTATATCTGAAGTACCTCACAAGGTCTCTCAGAATTACCTCACAAGGTATCTCAGAAGTGCCTAAAAAATATCGCAGAAGTACAGCACAAGGTCTCTTACAAGGTCCCCAAAAGGTATCTCAGAAGTACATCAGAAAGTACTTCAGAAGCACCTCACAAGGTCTATCAGAAGTACCTCACAATGCATCACAGACGTATCTCACAAAGTATCTCAGAAATACCTCACAAGGCCTCCAGAAGTGCCTCAAATGGTCTTTCATAAGTACCTCAAAATGTATCACAGAAGAACCTCACAAGGTATCACAAAAGTACCTCGCAAGGTCTCTCAGAAATACCTCACAAGGTTTCGCAGAAGTACCTCACAGGGTATCTCAGAAGTATCTCACCAAGTATCTCAGAATTACTTCACAAGGTCTCTCAGAAATACCTCAGAAGGTCTCTCAGAATTGCCTCACAGGGTACCACGGAAGTAACTCACAAGGTTTCTCAGAAGTACCTCTCAAGTCATCTCAGAAGTATCCCACAAGCTCTCTCAGAAGTACATCACAAGGTATAGCAAAAGTACAGCATAAGCTTTCTCAGAAATGCACCACAAGGTCTCTCAGAAGTATCTGATAATGTATCTCAGAAGTACCTTACAAGGTCTCTCAGAAGTACATCGCAACGTATCACAGAAGTACATCACAAGGTATCACAAAGTACCTCACAAGGTCTCTCAGAAATATCTCACAAGGTTTCACAGAAGTGCCTCACAAGGTATCTCAGAAGTATCTTACAAAGTATCTCAGAATTACTCTGCAAGATCTCTCAGAAGTACCTCGCAAGGTCTCTCAAAAGTGCCTCACAAGATATAACAGAAATACGTCACAAGTTTTCTCAGAAGAACCCCACGAAGTATCTCCGAAGTACCTCACAAGCTCTCTCATTAGTACTCCACATGATATCACAGAAGTACCTCACAACGTATATCTGAAGTACCTCACAAGGTCTCTGAGAATTACCTCACAATGTCTCTCAGAAGTACCTCACAAGGTATCTCAGAAGTGCCTAAAAAATATCGCAGAAGTACAGCACAAGGTCTCTTACAAGGTCCCCAAAAGGTATCTCAGAAGTACATCAGAAAGTACTTCAGAAGTACCTCACAAGGTCTATCAGAAGTACCTCACAATGCGTCACAGACGTATCTCACAAAGTATCTCAAAAATACCTCACAAGACCTCCAGAAGTGCCTCAAATGGTCTCTCATAAGTACCTCAAAATGTATCACAGAAGTACCTCACAAGATCTCACAAAAGTACCTCGCAAGGTCTCTCAGAAATACCTCACAAGGTTTCACAGAAGTACCTCACAGGGTATCTCAGAAATATCTCACCAAGTATCTCAGAATTACTTCACAAGGTCTCTCAGAAATACCTCAGAAGGTCTCTCAGAATTGCCTCACAGGGTATCACGGAAGTAACTCACAAGGTTTCTCAGAAGTACCTCTCAAGTCATCTCAGAAGTATCTCACAAGCTCTCTCGGAAGTACATCACAAGGTATGTTTTCATAAGCATAAGCTTTCTCAGAAGTGCACCACAAGGTCTCCCAGAAGTACCTCACAAAGTATCAACGATGGACCTTGCAAAGTGTCTCAGAATTGTCCCAGAATGTCTCTCAGAAGCACCTCACAATGTATCGCAGAAATACCTCGCAAAGTATCTCAAAAGTACCTCACAGTGTCTTTTAGAAGTGCCTCACAAGGTATGCAGAAGTACATCAAAAAATCTCTCAGAAGTACCTCACAAAGTATACCTGAAGTACCTCACAAGGTCTATGAGAATTACCTCACATGTGTCACAGAAGTAAATCACAAGGCATCAAAAAAAGTATCTCATAATGTCTCTCAGAAGTGCCTCACTAGGTCTCGCAAAATAACCTCACAACGTATCTCAGAATTACCTCATCAGATATTTCAGAAATATCTCACAAAGTATCACAGATGTACCTCGCGAAGTATCTCAGAATTAACTCACAAAGTCTCTCAGAAGTACCTCAAAGTATCTCAGAAGCACTTCACAAGGTATCTCAGACGTACCTCACAATGTATCACAGAAGTATCTCACAAGGTTTCTCAGAATCACCTCAAAAGGTATCACAGAAGTACCTCACAAGGTTTCTCAGAATTACCTCACAAAGTATCACAGAAGTACCTCACAAGGTTTTTCAGAATTACCTCACAAAGTATCACATCAGTACCTCACAAGATATCTCAGAAGTACCTCACAAGATATCACAGAAGTACTTCACAAAATATCTAAGAAGTACCTCACAAGGTATCACAGAAGTACCTCACAATGTATCACAGAAGTATCTCACAAGGTTTCTCAGAATTACCTCACAAGGTTTCTCAGAATTACCTCACAAAGTATCACAGCAGTACCTCACAAGATATATCAGAAGTACCTCACAAGATATCACAGAAGTACTTCACAAAGTATCTAAGAAGTACCTCACAGGGTTTCTCAGAATTACCTCACAAAGTATCACAGAAGTACCTCACAATGTATCTCAGAAGTACCTCACAAGGTATCCCAGAAGTACCTCACAAGGTTTCTCAGAATTACCTCACAAAGTATCACAGAAGTACCTCACAAGGTTTCTCAGAATTACCTCTCAAAGTATCACAGCAGTACCTCACAAGATATCTCAGAAGTACCTCACAAGATATCACAGAAGTACTTCACACAGTATCTAAGAAGTACCTCACAAGGTATCACAGAAGTACCTCACAAGGTATCTCAGAAGTACCTCACAAGGTATCACAGAAGTACCTCACAAGGTTTCTCAGAATTACCTCACAAAGTATCACAGCAGTACCTCACAAGATATCTCAGAAGTACCTCACAAGATATCACAGAAGTACTTCACACAGTATCTAAGAAGTACCTCACAAGGTATCACAGAAGTACCTCACAAGGTATCTCAGAAGTACCTCACAAGGTATCACAGAAGTACCTCACAAGGTTTCTCAGAATTACCTCACAAAGTATCACAGCAGTACCTCACAAGATATCTCAGAAGTACCTCACAAGATATCACAGAAGTACTTCACACAGTATCTAAGAAGTACCTCACAAGGTATCACAGAAGTACCTCACAAGGTATCTCAGAAGTACCTCACAAGGTATCTCAGAAGTACCTCACAAGGTATCACAGAAGTACCTCACAAGGTATCTCAGAAGTACCTCACAAGGTATCACAGAAGTACCTCACAAGGTTTCTCAGAATTACCTCACAAAGTATCACAGCAGTACCTCACAAGATATCTCAGAAGTACCTCACAAGATATCACAGAAGTACTTCACACAGTATCTAAGAAGTACCTCACAAGGTATCACAGAAGTACCTCACAAGGTATCTCAGAAGTACCTCACAAGGTATCACAGAAGTACCTCACAAGGTTTCTCAGAATTACCTCACAAAGTATCACAGCAGTACCTCACAAGATATCTCAGAAGTACCTCACAAGATATCACAGAAGTACTTCACACAGTATCTAAGAAGTACCTCACAAGGTATCACAGAAGTACCTCACAAGGTATCTCAGAAGTACCTCACAAGGTATCTCAGAAGTACCTCACAAGGTATGACATAATTATCTCACAAAGATTCGCCAAAAGTTTGCATCAAAAATAGATATATCTCTTCGAAATAAACGAATACACGTGCTGAAACTGGGGGTATATACAGAATAATTGGCGTCTAGAAACATCAATGAAAACAGTTCATGACGTACACACTGTTCCTCTGATCAAGAGGTAAAGAAGAGGATGGTACAGAAAGGTCGTTAGCTCGAGACAGGCAGTAAACTGGACTTAAAACTGGAAAAGTGTGGACTATTGTACAGATTTATACCAAAATTTCGGAGGGAGAACGTAATATACCCTTAGACCCATGGAACAGTTTTAGTAAACAGCGCCTGTTGCTAAGGCTATCACAGAACGTAAGGGCGTAATTCTGTTTGATAGAGATAATATTTTCTAGATCAGTGGCTAAATATGTGCATTTGTTTTGTTTGTTACTTGCCATGTTATTGCTATACGTCCGCTATTTATAGTGTTTTTACTTCGTTTCAGCATCCATTTCCATGTGGTACCCTGTATACACCGCCATTATCATCGGTGTAATCGAGAATAGGTGCATGTATCGAAGAACTCTGGTGATATAAACCCTTGTGAATTCACTAAAATAACATTCTCGAGTTTTGTGATCATCAGATTAAGAAATGGCCATATAATGACATGATCTTGACCGTGATATTCGAACTAATGTCGAGGGACTTGTGTTTTCTGGCCAAATGTACTGGGAATGCACAAACAACTTCTGTAAAACCAGGCGGGAACAATTCCCATGTATTACGATGATATATTTGGACTATAATGACCTTCGACAATTTTTATATGCGGCACATCGTCTCCCGCTGATGTAACCATTACCAAGACGTAAGACTTGCGAAATTGTAGTAAGTGGAAAATTCACACACAGGTGGTGAAGATAATGAGTTCCAGGTTTCAAAGATTCGAGAGAAAACGATAACATCGTCATTAAAAGCGGCTTTTATTCAAGTTTCGAACATCGTCTCTTATAAGGGAACTTTACATTTGAAAATTGGATCCTGTAGAGGAATTTAGTATGAAAATTCGCTTTTAAAATTTAATGAACTTGTGAGATATCGCAGAAGTACTTCACAATGAAAAAAAAACGTCCATGTTAAAGTATCTCGTTGGGATTTACACACACACCCACACACACGCACACACACGCACTCTTTCAACCGGATTTCTCACGTGATACATACACATTTCCTATATATGTTACGGCTACATGTTTGTCAATTGATACTGGTGACCTATTATCAGTGGTACCGAGACCAACTAACATGTATGTCAATGCATTGCAAAAACAGTGTACAATACTTAATATTTGACTGTGTTCTCATTAAACTTGATCTTCAAGTAAAAGTTACCTTACCTGTCTGTATCTCTTGTGTGAAAGTGAAAAATTGTCGATGTCATTCACACCTGATTTCCGAGAATTCATTGGAGCAGTTCTGAGAAATCACGTCATTCTCAACTGTATTCTTCGTTAGTAGTATACAAAGCGTCAATCAGGTCCAATTGACCTCAGAAATTTGCATATGACCTTTGTGACGTCATGTTTCATCCAATCAGAAGCGAGTATTGATGTCACGTGGTGTGTGGTGGATGGTGGTGGTGGGTGGTGGGTTTAAGATGGCGGCTAGGTGGATGGTGGTGGTGGGTGGTGGGTTTAAGATGGCGGCTGGGTGGATGGTGGTGGTGGGTGGTGGGTTTAAGATGGCGGCTGGGTGGATGGTGGTGGTGGGTGGTGGGTTTAAGATGGCGGCTGGTGGATGGTGGTGGTGGTGGGTGGTGGGTTTAAGATGGCGGCTGGGTGGATGGTGGTGGTGGGTGGTGGGTTTAAGATGGCGGCTGGGTGGATGGTGGTGGTGGGTGGTGGGTTTAAGATGGCGGCTGGGTGGATGGTGGTGGTGGGTGGTGGGGTTAAGATGGCGGCTGGGTGGATGGTGGTGGTGGGTGGTGGGTTTAAGATGGCGGCTGGGTGGATGGTGGTGGTGGGTGGTGGGTTTAAGATGGCGGCTACAATTGCTGCAGGGGATGTATTCAGGATGTATTCATCAGCGGTGATGCGGTCTGACCACGGTTTTGGCGGTGATTCGGTCTCGGGAAAAAGCTTCCGCGGAGAAAAAGTAGTCCCTAGATAAAATGGTCCGATGGGGTCGAGTGAGGTATCAAAGTGAAGCTTATGTGAAGGGGCTGGGTGTGGGGTTGAACTATCGGCATTCTGCGCATGCGCGGTGGCCGAAGGGTATGAAAATAGACGTTTTGGAGCCAGGGGAGCCCCTAATGGTCCAATCGGGTCGAGTGAGGTATCAAAGTGAAGCATTCGTGAAGGGACGTCTGATGGGCTGGGTGTGGGGTTGAACTATCGGCATTCTGCGCATGCGCGGTAGCCCAAGGGTATGAAAATAGACGTTTTTGAGCTAGGGGAGCCCCTAATGGTCCGATGGAGGCGCATGAGGTATCAAAGTGCAGCATTCGTGAAAGGGCATCTAATGGGCTGGGTGTGGGGTTGAACTGTTAATTGTATTAAATGCAGAACTATTGAACAAGTGTTGAAAAACATTTGCCGTATTCCTACACATTCATTGAAGTGGCTTGAGAGCGTATAATTGTATTAAAAATTCAGAGTTTTTTTACTGTTAATTGTATTAAAATTCAATACTCAGATATAATTGTATTAAAATTCAATACCCTGGTGAACACGTTCATTCTATTTGTGTTAATAAAAATAGTAGAAAATTTAAAAAAATGGTTGTTAGTGTTCATTCTTTTTTTTCTTATAATTTCAGCCCCGCCCCCTTTTCACCCGTCCCTCCCCCCTTACCCCCCTCCCCCCTTTTTTTCAATAATTTCAAAAAAATTGTAAAAAAAATAGTAGAAAATTAAAAAAATGGTTGTTAGCGTTCATTCTTTTTTTTCTTTTTTTTTAAATTTAAAAAAAAAAATTCAGCCCCGCCCCCTTTTCACCGCACCCTCCCCCCTTTCCCCCCTTTCCCCCTTTCCCCCTTTTTTTCAATAATTTCAAAATAGTAAAAAATAGTAAAAATTTAAAAATGGTTGTTAGTGTTCATTCTTTTTTTCTTTTTTTTGTAAATTTTAAGAAAAATTTCAGCCCCGCCCCCTTTTCACCCGTCCCTCCCCCCTTACCCCCCTCCCCCCTTTTTTTCAATAATTTCAAAAAAATTGTAAAAAAAATAGTAGAAAATTAAAAAAATGGTTGTTAGCGTTCATTCTTTTTTTTCTTTTTTTTTAAATTTAAAAAAAAAAATTCAGCCCCCCCCCCCTTTCACCGCACCCTCCCCCCTTTCCCCCCTTTCCCCCTTTCCCCCTTTTTTTCAATAATTTCAAAAAAATTGTAAAAAAAATTTAAAAATTATTTTTCATAGGGGAGTAGGATGATGGGAGCTGGTGTTAATTTTTTGTGCTTTTTGATAGAAGTTTTCCCTTTCGGAAATATGGGGCAGCCCTGAAAAGGGCTTTTTTTTTTGTAAAAGTGTTACCACACTTGTTTTATGAGCGGTAGATTCTTTTTATTCCACCCACATGCTTCCTGCAGATTGGACACTTGATTTTTAAATGTTGTTCGCCTGCTTCAGCGCAGTGGCACATGTCTCCTATACACGTTAGCGTGACCCAACAATTTTTACAGATGCATAAATGCCCACACGGCAATACGGCGTACATGCTATCTTCGTCTGTACACACGCTGCACCTTGATTTTTTTTCTTCCTTATGTATTTCTTTGTCCTGTCTTGAAATCTCAGCGTCCATTTGATTCATGTCTTGTCTCATGCCGTTAATCTGTTCGTTGAGGCGTGTTACCTCGGCCCAAGAGCATGGTTGTGGTGTTGTTTGGGAAGCCGAAGTCGTTATAATCGGAGTTTCGGAAGCCGACGTCGTTATAATCGGAGTTTGTGTAGTCGTTGTATTTGTTGCAGGTCTATTACTGTTTAACCATGGAAGTTCTTCTTGTTCCCCATCAGTTATATCGTCATCTTCCTCATCTTCTTCTTCTATGGTCATCCTGCTGCTTTCTTGGTCTTGTTCTCGACTTCGTCTTATCAACCTCGCATCTTCTTCTTCTGCTATTACATCTCTCCGCAGCTCTTCCAGTTCTTCTTCATTTTGCCGTATCATGGTTTCGTCCGTAATAACCTGCTGAAAGCTTGTAATTATGGCCATTCCACCATCATCTCCACTGGTAACCACCTCTCTGTGTTCTCTGTGTTCTCTAGCATTTCTAGGATCTCTAGGGTGGTGGGTGAACAGTGCTCGTCTTGTACCCATGATTGTATTTGTGAATAAATGTCAACATACTACGCGTTATTTATAGTCTAGACGGCTGGTGGTGGATGGTGGTGGTGGGTGGTGGGTTTAAGATGGCGGCTGGTGGGTGGATGGTGGTGGTGGGTGGTGGGTTTAAGATGGCGGCTGGTGGGTGGATGGTGGTGGTGGGTGGTGGGTTTAAGATGGCGACCGGTGTCAGTGAGTGCAATATGGTGGTATCTGCTAAAAAAATTTTGTGTTTTATTTTTCCAACTTTAAAACAGGGTCTCATTTTTTTGCAACAAATGTGAGTTCACTGCAGCATGTTTATCGAAAAGAAAAAAACTAGGAAATTTTTCCCATTTAACATCCATAGCTGTACTCACATTTTTTGCCTGCACACTGTATAGTGCTGTGTTACCATTGCCCAAGGATAAAAATTTCCTAGTTTTCTTTCGATAAACCCGTTACAATTTTCAGGGAAATATTATAAGGCTGTAAGCCATATACTTGACGTATTTTTAGCCAGGAAAATCCATTTATTTCCAGTGT
>JAVTVY010003298.1:0-34498 GCA_036873755.1 Hanleya hanleyi | reverse complement strand
CGCCTACATCCCCCGTATCCAGTCGATAAAATAATCTATAATATCTTCATAGAATATACGTCCACAGTACACATATGTCTCCAGACATGTCATCAGGCATGACTTCACCCCTGTGGCTTTTAAAACTCATATTTTCATTCACCAGCTTCAAGAAATTTATTTTTCTCCCCCACCCCCATCCCCCAAAAAACATTAAAGCGTTAGATGTTAATATTCCAGTTATCTAGACCATCAAATGAACCATAATATGGACTGATTCGCCAATTCAGGAAAGTTTATTTCAAAACTAAAATTGTCCGAATTTCGTTAAATTTGAAAAAAAGATTTCGACGGAATAACTTGTCATTACGAATTTTTCGGAACATGAAACCCCAAGGCGACTAACTGGACAACAACTTGATCTGTATTATATAGAAGCGTCAGCATACAAATTATATTTTCGCCAAAAATAAACGATATTGAAGATTTTCATTGTTCTCAGATTTTGACGAAGAGTTTGATCAAAACCGTACGAGAAGTGATTGTGTGTGTGTGTGGAAGCCTCAAACAGAAATTCTTAATACAAAAATTCACAGTTTATAGCTTGAATTGCAAAATATTCTTTAAAAACGTTAACATGGAGGGGTATACCTTTTACTCTACCTGTTAAATGGGCAATATTGGCGAATTTTCATTCGGAAGTCGTCATTTCGATAGGTCTGTTCTGTTCTGTCTATGTCAGCGCTTCGTGCTTCAAGATATATGAACATGCAGGCACGGCGGAAGCAATTGGTGATTGGGGGGCCACTATCACAGCACAAATAGGCGAGGGTGCAGGGGCCACCCAGGCCCCGGAAGCTCCAAGGGTCTTAGATGGCCGGAGATGCGTTCTAGCGTATTTCCGGGTAATAAAACAAGAAAGCTTCACATGTATAATCTCTGTATATTTTGCCTATTTTGTTGTTTCTCATTTCTTTTAATATTCCCCGTCAAGAAAATGAGAGTGTTCGGAAGTAGAAATAAATGAAATGTTAAATATATATCATTTCAATCAAAAGATTCATCAAGCTTTAATCATGTCAACAACACAGATGTTTTCTACAGGTCAACTTATGAATGTGAATGAGCCATCCTCCATGATACTATTACACGCTCATACTATTCAGCTTATTCCTTGTCCCCCCCCCCGCCCCCGCTGATTCACATCGCATATTTCGCGCCTCTTGGCGATTAAGGGGGCGCTCTGCACAGGCCAACCACCAATATCACTCTTACGGAAGAGTCTTGGTCCGCTTTTTTTATCACGGCAACCAAAATCCAGGCAGCCGATACCTTTTCTCTCAGTGGGTGAGAGATCTTTCGGCCAGTCACCATTAAATGTTTTCATGAAATGACGGCGCTAAGCTGCCAAGATTAGTCTCTCGGTAACAGTAATAAGTTACCCAGCGTATATGACATCTAATGAGTGATAACTGTGTGGGAAAACGCGAGAAACTAGTGAACTATTTGTTCACAATCAACTGTGAATTAAAGCAATATGAGTTGTCTCTCTTTTCAGACGTTCATATGTCGTTAACGGCAAAACTAACAATAAACGGACGGCAAAACAGCTTTAATTACGTTAACTTCTGAGTTAAGAGTGAACAGATTTTTGGATAACTTCCTCCATTGTGTAGTAAGGTTCGTCAACTGATGGCAAACATTTGTTCACTGATACCTTCAAATAATTAACAAATAATCCCTGTAAATGTTGTTAATATCCCACTGATAAGACCACGCTTTATCGCCATGAGTATATAAGGAGATCAAGCTGCCTAGAATGATAACGTAAAAACACCATCAATTGTTTCAAATTTTGAATTGAATGCTGACTGTTAATAAAGACGGGGGAAAGTTCCTTTGAGAAAATGCGGTAAGGGGGCGTGTCGCTGTCAAAATATTGGCATGGCTTCCACATTACGTCAGAGTCGTGATCTCACTATCATGAATGCATGACGTCATTTCGATCACGTGAGGTAGTTAGCCAATCGTGGTTAGTATGAGGAATCTGGTTATCTCCGAGCTATTACGACACGGCGATTGGGTAACCAGATAAAGCGCCCCCTCACGGCCAAGAGGCGCGAACTTGGCGAAGTGAACCAGCGGGGGGAACAAGGAGAGTAGGGACGTCAGTGATACAAGCTGTTTATCAGCGTATGATACTATTAGTTATTCAGGTTTTCCCCCGGGTGTATGGAAAGTTACGACCCTCCCTGAAACTCACACACACACACACACACGCGCACGCACGCACGCACGCACAGTCGTACACACACACGCACACCCTCACGCACACGCACGCAAGCACGCACGTAAACACACAAACGCACGCACACACAGGTAACTCTACAAGGTAGCCAGACCGAAGATGGCCCCTTTCGAACAGAATAAGACAGGGATATAAGACCGTCCTGCTGGTGGATGTCGTTTGATATAACTGATAGAACAGAATAAGACAGGGACATATGACCGTGCTCCTGGTGGATGTTATCTATATAACTGATAGAACAGAATAAGACAGGGACATATGATCGTTCTCCTGGTGGATGTTGTCTAATATAACTGATAGAACAGAATAAGACAGGGACATATGACCGTTCTCCTGGTGGATGTTATCTATATAACTGATAGAACAGAATAAGACAGGGACATATGATCGTTCTCCTGGTGGATGTTGTCTAATATAACTGATAGAACAGAATAAGACAGGGACATATGACTGTTCTCCTGGTGGATGTCTAATATAACTGATAGAACAGAATAAGACAGGGACATATGACCGTTCTGTTGGTGGATGTTGTCTAATATAACTGACAGAACAGAAGAAGACAGGGATATATGACCGTCTTGCTGGTGGATGTCTAATATAACTGATAGAAGAGAAAGACAGGGATATATGACCGTTCTGCTGGTGGATGTTGTCTGATATAACAGACAGATCAGAAGAAGACAGGGATATATGACCGTCCTGCTGGTGGATGTCTAATATAACTGATAGAAGAGAAAGACAGGGATATATGACCGTTCTGCTGGTGGATGTTGTCTGATATAGCCGACAGATCAGAAGAAGACAGGGATATATGACCGTCCTGCTGGTGGATGTCTAATATAACTGATAGAAGAGAAAGACAGGGATGACCGTTCTCCTGGTGGATGTTGTCTGTTATAACCGACAGATCAGAATTAGATAGGGAAATATGTCCGTGCCGCTGGTGGATGTCTGATATAATCGGTAGAACAGAATAAGACAGGGATATATGACCGTCCTGCTGGTGGATGTTTTCTGATATAACTGATAGAACAGAAGGACAGGGACATTTGACCGTTCTCCTGGTGGATGTCTGATATAACTGATAGAACAGAATAAAACAGCCATATGACCGTTCTCCTGGTGGATGTTGTCTAATATAACTGATAGAACAGAATAAGACAGAGACATATAACCGTTCTGCTGGTGGATGTTGTCTGCTATAACCGACAGGTCAGAATAAGACAGGGAAATATGTCCGTGCCGCTGGTGGATGTCTGATATAATCGTTAGAACAGAATAAGACAGGGATATATGACCGCCCTGCTGGTGGATGTCGTTTGATATAACTGATAGAACAGAATAAGACAGGGACATATGACCGTTCTCCTGGTGGATGTTGTCTATATAACTGATAGAACAGAATAAGACAGGGACATATGATCGTTCTCCTGGTGGATGTTGTCTAATATAACTGATAGAACAGAATAAGACAGGGACATATGACCGTTCTGCTGGTGGATGTTGTCTAATATAACTGACAGAACAGAAGAAGACAGGGATATATGACCGTCCTGCTGGTGGATGTCTAATATAACTGATAGAAGAGAAAGACAGGGATATATGACCGTTCTCCTGTTGGATGTTGTCTGTTATAACCGACAGATCAGAATAAGATAGGGATATATGACGGTTCTGCTGGTGGATGTTGTCTGATATAACCGACAGATCAGAAAAAGACAGGGATATATGACCGTTCTCCTGGTGGATGTCTAATATAACTGATAGAACAGAATAAGACAGGGACATATGACCGTTCTGTTGGTGGATGTTGTCTGTTATAACCGACAGATCAGAATAAGACAGGGAAATATGTCCGTGCCGCTGGTGGATGTCTGATATAATCGTTAGAACAGAATAAGACAGGGACATATGACCGTTCTCCTGTTGGATGTTGTCTGTTATAGCCGACAGATCAGAATAAGATAGGGAAATATGTCCGTGCCGCTGGTGGATGTCTAATATAACTGATAGAAGAGAAAGACAGGGATATATGACCGTTCTCCTGTTGGATGTTGTCTGTTATAACCGACAGATCAGAATAAGACAGGGAAATATGTCCGTGCCGCTGGTGGATGTCTGATATAATCGTTAGAACAGAATAAGACAGGGACATATGACCGTTCTCCTGGTGGATGTTGTCTATATAACTGATAGAACAGAATAAGACAGGGGCATATGACCGTTCTACTGGTGGATGATATCCGATATAACTGACAGAACAGAATAAGACAGGGACAAATGGCCGTTCTCATGGTGGATGTTGCCTGATATAACAGAATAAGACAGGGACATACGGCCGTTCTGCTGGTGGATGTTGTCTGACATAACTGACAGAATATAATAAGCCAGGGACATATGACCGTTCTTCTGGTGGATGTTGTCTGATATAACTGGTGTTTGTTGCCTGTTATAATCGAATACCCGACCGTTCTACTGGTGGATGTTGTATGATATAACTGATAAAACAGAAAATGTTACTAATTTCCTGGATGATGTTGCCTGACATAACTGAAAAATTGAGAAATTTATGACCGTTCTGCTGGTCGATGTTGGATATAATATGCCGTGAAATTTTAGCCGTAGCCATATTTTTCTGTTCTTTTTCTGATCGACAGATCAGAATAAGACAGGGAAATATGTCCGTGCCGCTGGTGGATGTCTGATATAATCGTTAGAACAGAATAAGACAGGGACATATGACCGTTCTCCTGTTGGATGTTGTCTGTTATAGCCGACAGATCAGAATAAGATAGGGAAATATGTCCGTGCCGCTGGTGGATGTCTAATATAACTGATAGAAGAGAAAGACAGGGATATATGACTGTTCTCCTGTTGGATGTTGTCTGTTATAACCGACAGATCAGAATAAGACAGGGAAATATGTCCGTGCCGCTGGTGGATGTCTGATATAATCGTTAGAACAGAATAAGACAGGGACATATGACCGTTCTCCTGGTGGATGTTGCCTGATATAACAGAATAAGACAGGGACATACGGCCGTTCTGCTGGTGGATGTTGTCTGACATAACTGACAGAATATAATAAGTCAGGGACATATGACCGTTCTTCTGGTGGATGTTGTCTGATATAACTGGTGTTTGTTGCCTGTTATAATCGAATACCCGACCGTTCTACTGGTGGATGTTGTATGATATAACTGATAAAACAGAAAATGTTACTAATTTCCTGGATGATGTTGCCTGACATAACTGAAAAATTGAGAAATTTATGATCGTTCTGCTGGTCGATGTTGGATATAATATGCCGTGAAATTTTAGCCGTAGCCATATTTTTCTGTTCTTGGCTAAATCATTAGAGACAATGTACCGTGCCGGTGATGGTTAAAACGTTATGTATATATCATTTGGACAGGGCCCATCTTCATGCACAAGCCAGTCGATTTCACCGATCAGTAATTCGGCTTGTGTATGAAGATGGACAGGACAAGGTCCCAGACAAAATGTGCAGAACTATGCTGCTATGTATGCATGTATGGATGTGTTCTAGACAAATGTGCAGCACTATGGTATGTAACAGGATTACCGTCACGTTCTACAGTTTTTACACTTGCTTATTGTACTACTCATGGATCATGGCAAAAAAACATATATGATTATAACTGCAGATAAGGAAAGAATCATTCAAGAAAAAATGCATTGCAATACATTGACTCTATGGGACAAAATGATACAATGATTTAGACAATCGGTAATCGAAAGACGTTATTCGTATGACAGTCATCATCAATTCCAAGAGCAATATGACTGAGACGAAGCAATTTTATCGGATATAAATGAACATGTTATCGTTTTGCTGGTCGATGTTGTATAATAGCAGATATATGCCCGTTTTCCTGGTGGATGCTGTACATTATGAGTGATAAGATGGACCATTGACAGTTGTTGTGGGAATGCTTTACAATATGATTGAAAGGACGTTCTCCTGTTCAATGCTGTAAAATATCACTTATAATGTGAACATGTGACCGTTCGACGAGGAAGAAAAATACCTTGACAATACCGGAACTAATAGTTTTATTATATTTTATAGTTTTTCTTCATTTTTGAATTGACAATTTTAAAAAAAGTATTTGCTAGTAAGTATCACATATTCTGTATTCACATTACCCGGTATTGTCGGATAATGTCGAAGTACATTTTTCTCCTCTGTTTCTTCACCAATTTTTCGAAATTTATATATCCAAATTTAATTTATTTCTCTCCCCACGCTGGACTAGGTGATAAATATTTAAATAAACAGTCATTTAACTAGAAGAGAATTGTTCTGTTCATATCTTGTATCTTCCTATTTAGAAAAGTCAGGCTACTCCAACATTGAACTCAACAGAGATATAACCAACTATTAAGATCATTTATTCACATATTGCCACTTCTAAGTATCGGTACATGAAACTTTTAAACAATTCTACATGAAGCATTTTAAACGGTACGCTTCAAACAAGAGTGGTTAAAAATATATATTTGAATTTGGAGCTTTTGTCAGCTGGGGCTCAGAGATGAGTATTAAAAAGATATAGTCATTTAACTAGAAGAGAATTGTGATGTTGATACCTTTTTGAGCCAAATGAGCTCTATACGGATTAGGTTCTGAAACAACTATGTTATTCCAATTCGGTACTCGATGAATATTCATTCTATGGTACATAAACATCATGTACATTGGAAACACATATATACCACGGGAAAAGATGGTATAAATGTGACGTTATTGTTGGAGCTATAAAAACAGGTTTTTACCTGTGACCGTCCACCCCATATTATTAGAGTATTGCCATAATTGTCTATCTCAAAATTGTCATAACTGTTTGACTGTTGCAATGCACACACGTGCGCAGGGTCCACTGAGCGCGCTGTCATCAGTTCTGCAAAATGACGAATAGCTGAAATCGCTCTATTCAACCGTTTTTGCTACTTTTAATAACCAGTTCGTTTTTTTTTATCGAAGTGATACTTAATAAACGATAAAAATAATAGGCAGTGGATACCGTAAGGGTCGAATAGCGTGATCGGGTGTATTTGGATAATTAAATGGTACATGTATCTAAATTTTCTTGTAGTGCCTATCTTTTTAACGAAGTGATAGTTAATAAACGATAAAAAATAAGAGGAGGTGGATACCGTAAGGGTAGAATTGCGCGATCGGGTCTATTTCGATAATTAAATGGTAAATGTATCTAAATTTTCTTGTAGTGCCTATCTAAATAGCCCGGTATTTATGGTACAATAGCCCGATCGCGCTATTGGATTTATTGGGTTTTAATTAATTGGTATGAGGCTATTGTTCGCTAGGGCTTTTGTCCACTGCAGCTTTTGTCCTAGATTCAGATATCATGATCGTGGATCGATTTCTATTAAAGTCTGTGACCGTTAGAAATAAAGGTCCGCAATCCGTACCCGATATGGCCATTGGAATCCGCATTTTTATACAGCCCCAAACCGTCCTGGTGATGGACGTTCTGTTCGTGGACGTTCTACTGGTGGATGGGGAGCTGTTGAACCCCACTCATATACTGAGTGGAGTACCTGAGTTAACTCCCTTAGCAAACCAGGAAGCGATTAAATGTGTGGCTCAAAACAGTTTAATGGTTTTTTACCCGACATCGGCGGCTATAGGTAATTTCTCTGTTGATTTATGCATCCTTTTCTCTCATGTATAGCCGCAGTATTGACATATTACTTTACTATAAATAATGTTCATGCATTATATCATGATACACAGATTCGGATAACTCTAGGTTTATGACGACTTGTTCGTTATGCGTATTACTATTAGCAAGACCTGTGAGAGGTTGTTGTTGTTGTTACTTGAATTAAAAAATGTTTTTAAATTTCGGTACCCAAGGTCAATAGCAATTTACGACAAAAGGAATGTTATACTTGTCATTATTTTAGAAGGCTGCAGTTTTGACAAACAAAATATTTATTCCTCGGTACCTGCACCCGTGATCTAGTCCATAGTATATACATAACCTGTAGTTTATTCAAGTGTTGAAATGAGGATAATTTGGCCATTGCAAAGCATGCCTATGTATTCAACAGTTAGGGGAGAGTTGATCTCTTCTACATTCTGGATCACACCCTAAGAACAGAGTTTTTGTTGTCTCGCGTCCTGTTTTTACGGATTACAAAATGATTAGTTACATTATCATGAGAAAAATATCATGAGGTGTTGCGTTAGTAACCCTAAAAAGTATTTCTTTAATTCTGCCAAATAACTGTGTTTCCTACAAAAAAAATACGTGAGTTTCTTATTATTAAGTCTCACAGTGAGGCAAAACAGCGTCGACTGACGTTTTGAAATGGTCTTTCACCTGTTTTTGGCATTTCCGTATACATTTTAGCATGGGTTTATTAATATTTCTAAACTATGACACCTTGAACCAAAATACTATTTCGACGTAATATCATGGCGGGTATGGTGACTTTGAATACGTTAGATTCATTAGAGTTCAATATTAGATATATTAAGAAAACCATGGTAAAATGTATACGAAAAAGCCAAAAACAGAGGAAAGCCCAATTTCAAACGTCAGTCGGCGTTGTTTTACATCATTTTTGTCTATGAGACTTAACAATATAAAATTTGGGTATTCTTTCTGGTTCGCGGAAATTTTCTCCTGAAGACGTTTCCCACATTGAGTAGTCCCCTCCAGATTCACCCTTGAACTTTATTCACGTCAAATACGCCAATTTGATTTTCCTACCATTTTTTTCTTCACATTGATTTGTTCCCCTTGAAGTTAGACGGAATGTTTCTAATTTTCAATCCTTCGAATTTTTAGGCATGTCAGATATGTCAGTTTAGCATTTCTCTCCCATTTTACTTCAAGACATATTCAGCAGTCCACCTAGAGTGCAATTTCTCAAGATTCACTCTTGAATTTTAGTCATGGCAGATACGCCATTGTGGTATTTCTCTTTCATTTTGTTCCAAGACAGACAATCCATATGGAATACTCCTTCTTGGTTAGATAGATTGTCATTTCCCGAAATGGTCATGTCAGATACGTCAGTTTGGTATTTCTCTCCAATTTCGCCTTGATCAGTTTGGTCGTCTTCCATTAGTTAGGTACATGAAACAAGTTTATTATAGTTTGTTGAAGCCACTACTCAATATGGGTTGTCTTGTCTGGATGCAAAATTGAAGAGAAATACCAAACTAGAGCATCTGACATGATCAAAAATATAAGAGAGAAAATTAGAAATGATATTCCCTCCACCTAAAGGAGTCAACTCAATAGGCCGTATCCTTCAGAAAGTAAATAGGAGTATAAAACCAAACTGATATGATATATAAATTTAACGGGTATTCAAAATAGGGAAAATGGAAAATTGAGTAATCCCACTTGAGTAGGTAAAATGTAATTTCCCAAAATTCTCTCTTGAATTTTATGCTTATCAGATATGACAGTTTTTTCTTATCATTTTCCCTCCACACTGAGTTGCCCCCTTCTAATTTTCTCTGGTTTCAAATGTTAACCAGATTGGGCTAATGGTTATTGTTGTCACCCTGTCTGTCCGTCCGTCTGCCCGTCCGTCCGTCTGAAAGCAGGCCAACGAAACTTCTGTCCAATATAGAATGTAGTCTGTAGATGTGCCTTTTGCCCACTTATCTGTCCATCTGTACCAATGTTTAATTCCAACATTATGTATTATGGGCCTACTTGCGGTAAGTTTCTAAAATCTAGTGGTGGTCAAATCATTTACATAATAATTTTCCTGTATTCAGAAATGTTTTCTGTCCATTCTACTTCTAAAATATTTATGGAATGTTGCAAGCTTTCTACTTGATCTCATAAATCTACATATTACATGCACCAAAAGAATTTTTGCAAGTGGACAGGGGAGATAACCATGTAGAGGATTGAGTTGTATTATGTATTAGGAAATGTACATGTAGTGCAAGTTTAAATCTACAATTTAAATCTCCACGACTGTTTCTGTTTGTGAATTACAAATACGAATTACTCACTTGGCTTTAATTTTGCCTCATTTGGGAGCCCTTATAAATAGTAGTTTGGTATCCAGTTGGGCCACTATCAGCATTCAACCTTATAGATCTTCGTTTATAGTATACAGAGGCTTTATTTTTGAATGATAAACTGAATAATGCCAATGTTTACTTGATATATTTTCTGAATAAGTATATGAAACTTCGAGATATATCAATGTGTCCACACCCCCGATAAATGATAGCTATTCTATGAAAATGCTGAACAAAATGAACGGAAAACTGTGGACAAAAACCCCAATGGACAAAAGGCCCAATGGACAAAAGCCCCAACCAACATTTAGTTTCAAGCCAGGACAATAAGGTCATAATTTTACCTATTTACCAGTGTATACTCCCGTACATAGTAGGAGGTATACTGGATTCCAATTGTCCATCCGTCCGTCCCTCGGTGTGTCCGTGCATCCATCTGTTCGCCCGTCTGAAATTCGTTTCCATGAAATAACTTGGGCATCGTTCAGCGGATTCTTCTCAAATTTTGTATGCATATACCATGCTATGTTTTCGCCTGGGATTGCATTTTGACCACTTTCGCAAATAGGTGGCCCAACCAGGTGGATAAACCCTACATGTAAATGCATTCCCGTTCAATAACTTGAGAATCTTTCACCGGATTATTTTCAAATTTGGTATGAATATACTATGCCACGAGATGTTGGTTGGGCTGGACTGTTAAGTAGTGTCCTTGGGTAGATAGAATAGTAGATTCCCTCTTAAATTTTAGTCTTGTTAGATACGCAAGTGTGATTTACTCCTGTTTTCTCTGTTCCCGTCCCCGGACAAACCAAACTGACATATCTGATATGACTGAAAAATCAACTGTGAATATTGGGAAATGGAATTTTATCTACCCAAGGAGACAACAGACTGGAGGTCTACAACTTTCCACATGTGTAGACTCGTGAATAAGGTCGGATTTTGGGGGAGGGGGTATTCGTGACAGTGACCATGATGGATGTTACAGACTATATGCTATAGTGAAAAAAAAATCCTCTGATGCTTGTTTAGATAATTTTTCCGCTGCACTGCATTTTATTTCACGGACAAAGGTATAAGGCAAACATAATTAATTAATTGAAAATCATTTATACCCGTCACAATTAATGTCAAATACGATTTCAAGGAAGTCTTGAAGTTAGCGTCCCGTCGTGAATAGTAATAATAGTGGCCGTTTCGGTGTCTGCTCGGGTGAATCGATGCAAATCTTGCTGATTTGGGGACCCGTCTTCTCCATCGTTATGTTGAATAACATAAATATAGTCGTTTACGCCATTAAAATTGATTACTTGAAAATAAGACGATGATTAGTTGATGGCGGTGATATTTTTAATGGAGAAACTTCAAATGAATATTTTTTTAGATCTCGTCCGCGAAGTATTCGGGAGTATAGGGTAGTCACTTACGCATTCCCAGTGAAGAGCTTTGAGCTCGGCTCTGTTGACTTCCGGGGGCTATCAACTAATGTTGTGCATAGGGCTGATCCGCTTCTCAAACGTCCAGAATTTATACTACAAGTTGCAAAGCTACAATTCTTTTAGACATGATAGCCACTGTTGTTTTCCAACGTATGCAGAAATTTGGCAATGTAATTTGAAGGAACAGAAGCTAAAATTTCATGTTTATAATCAATCCCATTGCATCTGGCTCGCAGTATCAAACTGGAAGTCAACAGACCATTGCTCAATCGCAAGTGCCTACCCGAACAAGTCAATCGTGTAGATCTGTTCAGCGCTTCCGGAGATGAATACTTTTGAAGGTTTTTGGGGAAAAGTAGGTCAAATCAAATCGATCGATCAATAGGAAAATTGAACACGACTCGTTAATCTGCATATCACGCACTACCCGTGTGTATAATTTTTTGGACAAATTGGTGTAATTCTCGACTTTGGGGTCCGTTCATTCTTCATCGCTATGTCTGCTCCTGAAGATGTGTTCTGAATCAAAATTAAAATACCCATCGATTATTGTAACGGGTTACACCCGTATTTTTTTTGACATTCATTAAACAATAAGCAGATTATTGTAATTGGATTGAAGACTGCCATTGTACATCAATTTGTGTGATTGAAGGTTTTCGTCGTTGAGTTGACACTTGTTGTTGTTGTTGTAAATTGGTTTGTTACGTGGTGGTGAATATTTACCTCCCGAGCCTGCAATTTTGTATAAATCTTACGCAGTAAACCTCTCTGGGTGTTGAAGGAAATGCCTTGATGACGGATCGTTCATACCTCCATGGAAATTATCTATTTTATTGCTCGAAAGTTGCACAACTTTCCGTCAAAGATTTCGCCATCTCGCCCAGCTGAAAGCGAGTTGTCAAGCTAGCACGTGCGCTTTTGGAGGCGCGACGACGAATATGCATTTGATTGGCTGATGTTCGGCGGTCGAAGGTCACGCCAGCAAGCTATAAATACCGAGTCAAACCAAGGCTCGCTGGCTCATTTCCTAAAATGATGCCCATGGAAGAAGTTGTTCCATATATTTTCCACTTCGATGAGAGATGGGGGAGATGACCGATCTTATTGAATAATAAATGCCACCGGCGATGATTGATGTAACTGAACAGTAGTTGTACTACCCGCCACCGAGCCGATACCAACACCTGTTCATTGTTTACACAACATCGTCCGGTCAAGGCTTTTGTTCAGATGCCGATTTCTGATGACGGGACGACCTCAGATGGAGAAGAACATATAATTGAATTACTTTTATTTTGGAACCTGGAAATTAGAGGACTCTAAGAGGGATTTCACCACACAAGGCTTGGACTACACCAGATCCGGTGGTAGGTTACATCTGGCTAGTATTTTCCCCACCGAGTACGGTGGTTGAGAACTTTACTTCGACCAGTTGACCTATCACCACCAGATTCGGTGGTAATTCACACACATACAAGGAAAACTCACCTTCACACCAGATCCGGTGGTAATTCACACACATACAAGGAAAACTCACCTTCACACCAGATCCGGTGGTAGGACACATCTGGCTAGTATTTTCCCCACCGAGTACGGTGGTTGAGAACTTTACTTCGACCAGTTGACCTATCACCACCAGATTCGGTGGTAATTCACACACATACAAGGAAAACTCACCTTTACACCAGATCCGGTGGTAGGACACATCTGGCTAGTATTTTCCCCACCGAGTACGGTGGTTGAGAACTTTACTTCGACCAGTTGACCTATCACCACCAGATTCGGTGGTAATTCACACACATACAAGGAAAACTCACCTTTACACCAGATCCGGTGGTAGAACACATCTGGCTAGTATTTTCCCCACCGAGTACGGTGGTTGAGAACTTTACTTCGACCAGTTGACCTATCACCACCAGATTCGGTGGTAAATCATATACTCACAGTTATAACTCACCATTACACCAGATCCGGTGGTAGGTTACATCTGGCTAGTATTTTCCCCACCGAGTACGGTGGTTGAGAACTTTACTTTGACCAGTTGACCTATCACCACCAGATTCGGTGGTAATTCCCACACTCTCAGGCACAACTCATCATTACACCAGATCCGGTGGTGCTATAACTGACAATTCTGGGATGAGATGAAGGGACTACCCTGGACCATTGATACAGTGAGAAGACGCAAAGTGACAATATTAACAAAGTCATACATCCGTTTTACTGTATATCTATTCATCTGTATGGAGAATAAAATCGTTCCTGTTGTATTTTAACCTGAATACAATCTCTGTTTTCTATGAGTCTGTGTTTTGCATGTTTATCACTGTCTGGTACGAATCCGGTCGATGGTTTACAGAGTACCTAACTCTGATGTGATATTCTACCTCACCCGAATTATACCGCCTCCGAAGAGTATAATTGCAGCACTAGTGAGATACACTGGGTGCATGGGGTAGACTGTTACATTATCTCCCCCTTGATTTTCAAACAAATGGTGCTGTTCTCGTGACACCGGTTGTACTTGAGGGGAACGTCAGGAAAATGACGACGATGAGAAGAAATGACCGAAAGACAAATAAAGGAAGTTTAAAAATTTGAATACTCAAACTCTTCGAGTTCGAGTAGGCCTACGGAAAACATCTAGTCGAGTAACGACAGCAATGTAGACGACAATGTGGGTGTGCAAAGTGAAAGAATTCCGTTCCCATATCAACATGAGTCGCTTGCAAGTTAGGGCCTACCAATCACGATTTAGGATTTCAAACAAATTTAAAAAATATATATATAATAATCTATTTTAGGGATGTGGCACGTTTTCACATATTTTAGATTTTTTGCTGTCGGCGAAAGCCCATGCATGTTGGAAGAGAATGATAAAGCGACAACCGGGTCCCACGATACCCCATGCAATATACATACTTGTATTTCTGCTTAGGCTCGTAACGAACATACTTTCGGGCCGCAGTGTCCGTGGGCACGGACGTCGTCGAAATTTTCCTCAAACGAATTTATTATTTACTTCATCATAAACACACAAAAATAAACTCAACAAATACTGATTAGGCTATTTTGAAAAAGCGTTTGCTGTTCATCATTATGGTAAAATGTTGAAATGTATTAAAAGCGTTTGAAAATATGTTCCTAAAACATTTTAATGATGTTTTTATATCCCTGTACTTTCATGTTGTTTCAAAACGTTTTAATGCCACCTTTCAAAGATGTTATGAGAATGGTTTCCGTTTGCTGCGAGTCTGACAAAATCACTCGGCCACAGAGTTATTTTAGTAGAACTGGTTTAATCCAGTCCCACCTGCACTGCATTGCACAATCTATATTTGCCTGGGGAATTAAACGTAACTCTTTGCTTACGGAATAAATATTCACTACTGGCCGGAATAAATTATGCAAAAATATTAATTTCCGCATATGGTTAAAATAATGGCTCTGAGATTTTTCAATGGGTACCGTAGGTAGGGTAAACTATATATTTTTAAAATCCTTATGCTTTGGGGATTCATATAAATAAAAACCAATGATGGAAACCATTCTTGAACTTGTTTCTTGTTTTGTTTTCAAGTCGGGAGAAAAAAAACACGCAAAACTTGCGAAGTTACGTCGCCCACATTGGCTGGTGACGCCATGTTTGGAAATCCCCTTTCATTGGTCGCATTTCATGAGGTTATCTATATATTTTTACAATCCTTGATGCTTTGGTATTTGGTTCGTATAAATAAAAACTGATGATGGAAACCGTTCTTGATCTTGTATGTTGTCTAGTCAGGAGACAACAAAAACACAACGAACGTCGATCACAGCCGCCACGTTTGGAGTTTTCCCACTTATTCGTCACATGACATGAGGTTATTTAGAGATTCCCGACGTCATAAAATCTAAATCGAGGCTGAATGGAATGCTACCAACGATTCAAGTATCACGGAAGCGTTAATTGGTCAATGTTTCGCTACCGAGGCCGAAACAACCAATCACAGGTGTGTTTAGATAAGGCTGTCAAGAAGCCGCTGACAACGGCTTTCCGGCGCAAGTTTAAGAAACAGGAGCCATTCACCTTTGAGGCGGGGGAGGGACAAGAAAATACAGGGAGGGTGGCAATGATATAAGAATACGTTTTTATAATGGAGTCAATCGTGGACCTACTTCACCGGAAATCAATTTATGCTTCGTTTAATCATTTTCTTTAGGATGAAGAGAGAAAACGGTTGGATGGAAACTCGTTGCATGAGGGCAGAATGAGTAACGATGAGTCTGAGGTGTCCGTATCAGAGGATGTTGCTCACGGTGCCGCTGAAAACGGGATAGGTAAGAGAAATATTCTCAGTATTTTCATCTTTCATATTTCCATGTGCATGGAATTATCTACATTTTGTGGAGGCTGCTGCCTCATGCCGTCCATATTAGATAAATATTTTGACCCATCTTAAAGTAAAATCAAGTACATTTTGGCCACCACGAGAAGATCATGTTCAAAATCCAGAGCTTCTGGCAAGTAGTGGATAAAGCCTTGGGACACTTGATCATAATCAAGATGCGCGAGGCGACGTCATCACAGAAAGTGACGTCATCACCGTTAGTGACGTCACTATGCGATCACCGGATATTTCATCACTGGAAGCGACGTCTTCATCGTAATCACCGGAAATGGCATCACCTGAAATGAAATCATCACAAGAAGAGATATTGAAGAAGAGCAAAATCGAGTAGATCATGTTCAGGGTGCAAGAAGAGAGAAATTCAATCAATCAGAATCATTTATACAACCTCCATGCTTGATCACGTGACTACAATTTTTATGAAATTTATATGGATCATGTGACCCTAATTTGTAAAGAATTGTCGGCTATGTTTGATCACGTGACAGTTTAGACAACACAGAGAAAGATGAAGCATAATCGCCATACCTGTGCGGACGTATAGTATGCAACGACCTATGTTGATAGACGCTATTAGGAAGCTATTGAGAAGAGGGGAGGTAACTCAACTTTGACAATTAAATGTTTAATATGAATAGTACAGAAAGGAGAGATACTGCCTCATTGGGTGTCCCTTTCTATACTACTTTCATCCATGTTTAACGCATGGAAACGTCCAGAGCCAGGATTTCGTTGTTCCGGGTTTTTTGTCCCCCACCGCAACGCGGCCGGGGACTTTAAAATGGTTCTTGCTTCTATGTGTCCGTGCAAATACTTCGTAAGCAATAACTTCTAAATGCTTTGTCGGATTCCTCCGAAATTTGGCATCTGCATTCTTTGCGACAAGACGTCTCTTGGTATTACGTTTCAGCAAGATCCGCTTGTAGGTGGCGCCACTGGGGTCTTGCTTCTATGTGTCCGTGCATGCACGGACATGTCCGTGCAAATACTTCGTAAGCAATAACTTCTAAATGCTTTGTCGGATTCCTCCGAAATTTGGCATCTGCATTCTTTGCGACAAGACGTCTCTTGGTATTACATTTCAGCAAGATCTGCCTGTAGGTGGCGCCACTGGGGTCTTGCTTCTATTTGTCCGAGCATGCACGGACATGTCCGTGCAAATACTTCGTAAGCGATAACTCCTAAATGCTTTGTCGGATTCCTCCGAAATTTGGCATCTGCATTCTTTGCGACAAGACGTCTGTTGGTATTACGTTTCAGCAAGATCCGCCTGTAGGTGGCGCCACTGGGTCTTGTTCCAATCTTTAGTGGATGTTCGTGCAAATGCTTCATAAGCGATAACTCCTAACTGCTTTGTCGGATTCCTCCGAAATTTGGCATCTGCATTCTTTGCGACAAGACGTCTGTTGGTATTACGTTTCAGCAAGATCCGCCTGTAGGTGGCGCCACTGGGTCTTGTTCCAATCTTTAATGCATGTCCGTTCATGTTTGTTCAAATCCTTCGCGAGCGATAACTTTCGAACAATTTGTCAGATTTCTTCGAAATTTGGTAAATGCATTCCCTGCGACAAAACATCGTTGCTGATGCGTTTCAGCAAAATCCACCCGGAGGTGGCGCCACTAGAGTTCATTCCATTATTCCATGCTGCAAGTGATAACTTAGAAACACTTGGTCGAATTTCTTTGAAATATCCTACATATGTACCTTTCTGGGTAACATGAGAAACGTTGCGGCTCATCGGATTCTTCTCAAATTTGGCATGCATTTACCATGCCAGGAGCTGTTGCTTGGGATTGCCTTTCGCTCACTTGCACTCACAGGTGGCGCCACCTGGTGGCAACATCACAAATTCGTTTCCGGGTAATAACTTGAGAACTGACCATCGGATTCTTCTCAAATTTTGTATGAATGTACCGTGATATAAGATGTCGCTTGATAATGCATTTCACTGACTTGCGCCTAGAGGTGGCGTCACCTGGTGTCAAAATCTAAATTTGGTTTCTGGGCAATAACTTGAGGACCCTCATCGGATTCTTCTCAAATTTGGTATGCAGATGTCCCCACGATAACATGTTCCTTGGGATTGTATTTTTCCTGCTTCTGCCTACAGGTGGCGTCTCCTGGTGGAAAAATTTGTTTCCGGGCAATAATTTGGCAACTGCTCATCAGATTATTCTCAAATTTTGTATTCATATGTGACCCACCCCAAATAACATGAACACCGGTGGGCATCTAGTACCGGCAATAACTTGAGGACCCTCTTCAGAGTCTCAAAGTTCATATGCCGATACCATGACATGAGATGTCATTTGGGATTGTGTTTTGCCTGCTTGCACCTACAGGTGGTGACTCCTTGTGGCAAAGTCTAAATTTGGTTTCTGGGCAATAGGTTGAGGATGCCTTCATATATTCTTGTCAAATTTAGTTTGCAGATAATATGCCATGAGTTGTCTCTTGGGGTTGCATTTCGGTTACATAATTTTCATGCTACATGGTAAAGAAAATATATTACAGTAGCAATCAACATTCAGCCAGCCATTCGGAGTTGATCTCAAAACCTGGGAAGGTGGAAAGACCCCTCTGCTTCTTACGCCTGTGAAGTAGCTGTTGCCATCCTCATGAATATCTTCTGAAACCGACAGCGCTTATAAATATTGCTGCCATTTTGGCGGGGGACCTAGCATCCTCTGGCTGCTTGTTCTAGTTGAAAGATGATAGATTGGCCGGGATCGCCTTTCGAAGATACAAATCTGAATTGAAGAACTGTTTGATACAGACAATCCAGCATATTATTTTCACTACCGTGAAGGCGTCTGGCAAGTAACTGGCCGGTTTTCGGACTTTTCAAGTGCAACCTGTTGACGTAAGTTACCACAGAGAAATTAAAATTATAAAGGATTTGTTCGATTGCAGTCGGACTGATGTTTCCTAGCAGTATTGGACCGATGTTTCAGCTGTATAACTTGAATTGCAATCACTGGTTTACTCTCAAATAGCAAATTTAACTACCAGCAAATCATGCAGTAGCTGGCATGAAATTTAATACAATCAACTGCCAGTTTTTCTTATTTTTCGTGTGTATCAAAGGAGTTTCTGAAGTTGATAAATAACTTAGATGATTTCCACACTGTCTGGAACAGAGAGGCAATACAGAAATCCTTGAACGGCAGCCATTTATTTGATGCGGTACGAAACTTCATGCTAGGATTGTATTCTCTCGTTTATTAACACGACAATTTGCGCTCCACAGATGGCCCCGATCCCCTGAGGGCAACAATGGCCCACCTGTTCGATGTGATCTGTACACAAGAGGACGAAGTAATCAGGGAGGAACTAACCGCCCACAAACATCTACTGAACAACGAAATAGTCATCAGTAAATACATTAGCTCTTTTTAAAACTAATATACACCCTCAGCCCCAAAAATATTCAACGATTATTTCCGAATGTCAAGAGAACCATTTCCTGAATTTCTGACATTTTATCTCCGAATTCATCAAGTATTTCCTGAATATCAACCTCGGGTCATCATTCTTCCTGAATTGAACTGTGTAAAGCTCAATTATCCTTACATCACTCTATTCCGGTGAGGGAAGATATTCCCTCCCGACAATGGGGACTGACAATATTCTGCATGGTTCTGCATGGTTGCACATTTGATTTATGGTCGATCTCACCATATTTGTCATGATCAAGATGCCTGTTCGACCCAATCTAGGTAAACCAAGATGGTAAATCCGGGGAATACCACATAGACGTTACGCTATGAAAACTTCGGGCGAAATGTTCGCCGATATTCTACGAGATCCCAAAATAAGCCAATCACGACAATTCTGAGTTTTCTCTCTGACAATGATCGACGTTTAGTTCACGGAGATTAACATCTTCCCACGGCACAATCTTTTTACATTTTCTATCTCCCAACAAAACCAGACTTTTCGACGGGAGTAAACTCTTTGATCTTCATGGATTACCACGCACACTGTCTTAAAATGATGCCATATTTGGATACTGTTTCCCAATAATTTTTATATACTGGTCCACGTGCTACCGTGTGTAATTACTGTGGGCGTGATTTTGAAATTGTTTCACCAAGCTAACCGCCTGATTGGCCAACAAATAAATGCAGTGTCAAATTCGCAGGGGATTTATAGATCGCTGAATTCAGATATAATATTCCGTGATATTATATTTGAGTTTAGTCAGACTGGTGTTCGGCCATGCTGATGTCCTTCTGATATTGTAATGCAGGCTCGAACTGGAATGACGATTCACGGGTCTGTCTAGCATACGTTAAAGCAGCAGAGGGCTTTCATTTTCGTCAGGTTATGAGGAGATGATCCAAGAAAAAATGGGTGGGGGGTGGGGCGGGGGATAACGATACACGTTTAATGGAGATTTTTTTTCGCTTGATGCCCAATAAGTCAAACTTCCCGAGGTCAAAATTGTTCCATTTTGCTATATACTACTAAACACATATTTTTGTTAATTGAATATGTAATAAAACAGGGGAACACTATGCTTACTTCGAAAATATTATAACATATAATTTGAGCCTTTGCAGTCCCATTTCCAGGAGAGGGGGAGGGGGGGCGGGGAATCTGGGTGGAGGTAGGGAATATTATTGGAGGTTCATTTATTCGCCATTTACTAGTTTCCTTGTCGTGGTAAGTCATTGAGTGTGAATTTTGGGGGAATTCAGAGGCATAATGTTCAACCTCGTGAGCACTTTGCACCTTTCAAGCGTCGAATCTAAAATGCCAACGTTTTGATCAATTCTGTCAAACTATGGCACTACCGATAAAACGTATAAATGGTTCTGTTGTGTCTTTTGTTGGTTTTTTATCCTATTTTGAGATATCTGGATACTTTTGTTTGGAATTCAGATTGTTTTGAAAAAATCGACAAATCACAATGCTGAAGCCCGATAAGAGCGGGGAAATGAACGTCATCAGCTCCCATAACCCTATCTGGTCTGGGCAATTGGGCTGTACCGCTGCCAGGGGGTGGGAAAGCGGAAAGTGCCCCCAAAATATTTTCGCTATTGCTAAGGCCAGAGAGCTGAAACTTACCGCACTAAATATTTGGATCAAGCTGTATAAGAAAATGTAACAAAATCCAAGATGCCCGTCATAATGACGTCACTCTTACGTCATTTTCACAGAAGTATTTTTGGACGATTTTTTGGTCAAATTTTTAAATTATATTTTTTTGTTTTTCTTCGTAAAAACTGAATGAAAAATTAGTTATTAGTAATCTGATATGAAATAAAATAGGTTTTACCCAATTTTCCATACAGAAAAGCAAACATTTTGAAGAAATATGACATCACTTTTCTGGTACCCACATGGTCACCATTTTGAATTTACCCATGATTCTCTGCTCGGGAGGTTATACGAATAGGCTCAAAATTACCCCAATATGATAATCCAAAAGGTCACGAAGATTCAGCTCTCAATTTTTTTGTCGTTCCGGAGATAGGAACATATATCGTATCTGCACCGGAATAGAATCCGAGAAAACATTTCTCCATTCTCTACCGTAGGATAAACAATAAACACGCACCATTGCAGGGTTTCGTGTGTATCAAAAAGATGATATATCCCAAGTACTCATTAGTCTTGGTCACATTGATTGCTATAATGACGTCTTGCATTGTAGGTGTCCATACCAACTGCGGATGCCACCGGCTATTCGAATTATTAACAATGCATGGATCAGAAGAGAACCCACATTCAATAGGCGCCATAACGAAGATGATTCAAGATGGTAGGCCTACCTGTAACTGTCCGTCACCAGTGACAAAATCGTCACGAAGACTGCTACACACTGCAGCTGCTCTCGGGAAATTATGGCTGATAGATTTTCTCTTAGATCAGGGCTGTTCGATTGATGTCTACACGGGTTATTTTGGTTATAGCCCTCTTCTGCTGGGGATAGAAAATGCGAACATCGAGGTAGTGAAAAAACTAGTTGACAGAGGGGCCGACCCAAACCAACGCCCGCCATTCAATATATCCCCGGTGATTGAAGCTTTGCAAGGTCAGCGAAATCGTCGGTACAACAATATCATATTAAAAGCACTTCTTGATACCGGCCGCTGTAAGTTGAATGCGACCGATCGCAATAATGTAAAAGCTCTATCAATGGCGATATGCAGAGGCAATGCAGAAGCAGTTCAAATATTGCTAGAAATGAAGGCAAACTCAAATGATTTCGACGAACATGGTGACACAATGCTTCAGCTCGCTACGCGAATAGGCAACTTTAATATGGTTACGGCCTTGATCAAGTATGGAGCCACAGTCGACTTTTGCAATCGAGATGGGTACACAGCTCTGCTATATGCTGCACAGTTTGGCAAACACGAATGTCTGAAAATCCTTCTTTCCCATGGTGCGAACCCAGATGTCTTGGCCCCGTGCCGGAACACACCACTGGCTTTGGCGGTCCATTGCAATGACTTAGAAACTCTCAGCAGGCTGTTACTGGAGGACGTGAATGTGAATAATGCTGACAAGGACCTCGATACTCCACTGCATTATGCTGCATACAATGGCTGTGTGGAGAGTGTCAAATTGTTGTTAGAACGTGGTGCTAACCCCAATGTTATCAACAAGTTTAATGCATCTCCGCTGTGGAATGCTGTCTATAGGGAACACTTGGACGTTGTTAGAGTTCTTATTCTCAATAACGTTACTTTAGAAATAAGTAGTCATGGCAACAAACAGTACAAAGTGGATCCCGTGCGCCTTTATTCTGTGCTATGGGTGGCTGTGGAGCGAGGATGTGCAGACATCGTAGATCTGTTGGTTGAAGCCGGCTACAATTTGTGGAAGGAGGAATGGTTAATACAGAACAATGAAGATGGTCTTCCAGAAGAAAGTTTGCCCATCCTTCACAGATTACTGACCCTTGTCCAACAAGCTCCCAGTCTAAAGTGTACTTGTCGTAACTTTTTCAGGAGACGATGTAGTCTATCCCAATTAGAACATCTGACACAAACTTCATCCCTGCCGTCTACTCTGAAAGAATTCCTCCTCTTGAAAGACATAGGGAAATACTTTTGTCAAGCGAATGCTCAACGCTGAGAAATATGGTTGTCAAAATGACCACTTTTAGGTGGTCCAGCGTCAGGACATTGGGTCCCCTGACCACCATTGCATTCTTAACCTATTGGGGTAACTCGGATTGACCACACATTAGTAGTCAGTGTGACCAAACTGGGTAGTGAGCTTGACCACCCTGTGAGTCCAACATGAAGCTACTGACCTGAAAACGTGACGGATTACGTATGTTGAGTGATATGGGCATGCCCCTGCGCGCCTTTCGATTTTCGGTTGCGTCGCCTTATTACATTTGTAGAAAGCGGGTAATGACCTAGCATGTTATCGCGCGGCAATTGGATTATTTGGTCGCGCTTTCAGCAGAAAGCTTCAGTTTTATTTTCGTTTTCGCTTTCCATGGTCATTCTGGGGTATAACGCGTATAGCTACATTTATAACAACTTGCATACTCAAAATTCTTCTTCTAAAGAATGCCAATGGCTTTGCAATCATAAGTTTCTTGTTAATTCTGTCCGGAGACATAGAAAGTAATCCAGGACCGGCAGCACGTCGCGAACTATCGATTGTTCACTATAATGTATGTGGTTTGAAGGACAAATTAGATTTGGTGCATGCTAATCTGAGCTAGTTTGACATCATTGCAATCACCGAAAGTCATCTTACCCCGCTTGTAGAAAACAAACATGTGCGATTGCCTGGCTTTAGAGATCCGTTCCGGTATGATCGCCAACACGCATGGGGAGGTGTGTGTGTATATATTTCTGAAAAAATCGCCGTTTCCCATCGGAAAGAGTATGAGAATCGAGACCTGGAGATGGTGTGGATTGAGATACACGACAATCCCAAAACATTAATTTGTACATTATATCGCCCACCTAATACAACCGTTGATAAATGGCAGGTTATTTCTGACAACATAGAACTAGTCCTCGATGCTAACCCAGGTAAAAATGTTATAATCGTTGGGGACCTGAATGAGGATCTGTTCAATAACTCATTACATCATCTGAAAGATATAATTACCAGTTTTGGTCTCAGTCAACTTGTAAAGGAAGCTACACGACCAGTCTCAAATTCTCTGCTGGACCCCATACTATGTAATAAATATCAACTGGTAATCAATAGTGGGGTCTTGGCACCCATCTGCAGTGACCACTGCCCAACATTTCTTAACTTGAAATCCCGCATCCCCAAGAAAACCAGTTACCAACGTACTCTATGGAATTATAATAATGCCGACTGGACTAAATTTAATGAAATACTAGCCAATTCTGACTGGTCTATACCAACCGGTGATTATGTAATTGACGATTTTTGCGAAAAAAATTCTCATAACATTTCTTGTGCATCTGACGAAAGTATCCCCCACAAAAGTGTGCTTATTAAACCTGATGATAAACCTTGGATTTCCAATAATATTAAACATGAAATGCGAATTAGAGACAAATTGTATAAGAAAAGCAGGAAAACAAGGTCTGAGCTGGACATCGCGAAATTTCACAAGCAACGTATCCAGGTTAATCACCTCGTTCGAATAGCAAAGACCAACTTCAAACAAAAAACGGCCGAGAAAATCCAGAACGGTCGCGTTGGGTCTAAATACTGGTGGAAATTAGGCAAATCTTTATTAAAAGATTGCAATTCCACATTCAATGAAATCCCACCCCTTAAACGGGCTGATAATACTTTCGCCTACGACAGCAAGGACAAGGCAAATCTATTAAATGAATTCTTTACTAACATAACAAAATTAAATAGTTCTCATTCTGAACTCCCACCATTTACCCTGTATACTAACAACACTCTTGGCCAACTTTCTGTGTCCACCAATGATGCACTTGAAATTCTGTCGAACCTCGATGTAACTAAAGCCGTAGGTCCCGACCACATCAGTCCAAAATGTCTCCACGAAGGTAGATTTATTCTGGCCCCTGTCCTAGCACAGTTCTTTAACCTATCACTAAATTCTGGAATTTTTCCTAATCACTGGAAAATCGCCAATGTTACACCTATCTTCAAGAAAGGTGCAAGTGAATTGTGTTCGAACTACCGTCCCATCTCACTATTGAGCTGTCTTAGCAAGGTAATGGAGCGGGTAGTTGCGAAGTATATCTATAACTATGTTAAATATGATATAACAACGAACCAGTCTGGTTTTTTACCGTCGCAGTCCACAGTTACACAGTTGCTTGGTATATACAACGACATAGTCACTGCTCTTGACCAACAGAAAGAAGTACAGTTCGTTTTCTTTGATATCTCTAAAGCATTTGATCGGGTATGGCATCGAGGACTAATACAAAAACTTAAACAATTTGGAATTTGTGGTAATTTGATTAAGTGGTTAGACAGTTATTTGAAGAATAGATTCCAGAAAGTAGTACTTAATGGAATCGAGTTAGAGTCATTACGTATCCACGCTGGTGTTCCACAAGGATCAGTTCTGGGACCACTTCTATTCCTCCTGTTTATCAATGATCTACCCATTGGAATCCTTAACAACATACGCATATTTGCAGATGACACGTGTTTGTATATCATTTCTGATCAACTCACTACCACTCTTCCCAGTATTAACCATGACCTGAGTCTCATAACTGACTGGGCCGCTCGGTGGTTAGTTGACTTTAATGCTTCTAAAACAATCTCCCTTTTGATATCGAGGCGACTACATCAATCTCATGTTGATATTGTCTTCGACAAGAATCTGGTGACTGCTTCATTGAATCATAAACATCTCGGACTAACTCTCAATAATAGGGCGACATGGCACGACCATATAGAGAACATAATAGTTACAGCACAATGCAAATTATCCATTCTGAGGGGATTAAAGTATTTGTTGGACCGAAAAAGCCTGGAAATTATGTACAAAAGTTTTATTAGACCAAGTTTAGAATATGCCGATATCGTTTGGGATAATATAGACAATATCTTAGTTAACAAATTAGAAAACATCCAGAAAGAATCACTGCGAGTGATTACTGGTGTCACGGTGTTGTTGTTGTAACGCTGTGTTGTTGTTGTTATTGCGTCATACTGTTATGGTATGTTATGGATTTTTCTAGAAATCGTGACCTAGTCAGTTACAAGTTAATATGTTGTCATATAGCATTGTAATATCTATCGAAGTTTCTGGAGTAAAAGTTGACTTGAGTTTGATTGGTTTGTGAGACTGATGGAAATTTCCAGACTTGCGTCTAGGTTTGTTCACTGCGTAATTACGGTCGTTGCCTGGGAGACGGAAAGTTCGAGAGTTCCTGAATAGACTATAAATATTGTGTCATTCGACGATCGTGGAGAGATTTTCAAACTGGAATTTGGGTGCATTAAGAGTCATACCTTTGATACGGATTACTGGACTGGTTTCTTGTGAATGGACTTTGGCTGCCTTTGGATATACATCTTCCCACAAGCGACGGACATTGCATCATATTGCAGGACATACCGCGTGATTTCAGAGCAGTGTTAAATTACGGACTTGGAACTCGGACTTGGAAAACAGACTTGGAAATCAGATGTGCACGACAGCAATACTCTGGTATAGCAGTGAACAGTAAGACTGTACCAAGAATATTAGTTTATTGTATTAGCCTTACTTAATTTTGTATTTGATTTTAGTGTTGTTAATAAATATTTTTGATCATTGATCCCTAACTTCACAAACGTTTTCTGTTGCGTTTTTGCTGGAATTATATACGACGTAACAGAATTGGGGGCCTGGATCCGGGAGAGTTTTGTTTACATTCCAGCTTTGCTACATAGTTCTAATTGATACATTGTTTGGATTTGTGAAGTCAGGTAGTAGTATATTGACAACATGGCATTTGAACCAGCAGAATTTGCTTTAAATCCTAGCCAGGAGCAATTTAATGAGCTACGTAAAGAGGATTTGTTTGGGTTGTGTAAATTCTTGTAAATTAATTTTAAAACATTTTGGAAAAAGCAAGAAATTAAGAAACTCATATTAAATATTTTGTTAGTAAACAACTTTGGGAAGAAAGTGATTTCCAATTAACAGAGAAAACAGCTGATGATTTGGAAATAAGGAAATTAGAATTGCAACATCAGTTGGAATTAAAGAAATTAGAATTAGAGAGAGAAAAATTAGAAAAAGAGGAAAGAGAGAAAGAAAGAGCATTAGAGTTAGAGAGAGAAAAGTTAGAAAGAGAGAAGGAAGAAAGAGAATTTCAGTTACAAAGAGAGAGAGAAGAGAAAGAGAAAGAAAGACAGTTTCAATTAGAATTAAAGAATATGGAATTACACTCCCAAACAATTCCTGCACATGTACCTGTACAATCACAATCAAGATTTGATGTGGCTCGTCAAATTCGTCTTGTCCCACCATTTCAGGAAAAAGAAGTTGATAAATATTTTCTGCATTTTGAGAAAATTGCTGAAAATTTAAACTGGCCAAAAGAAAATTGGAGTTTACTTCTTCAAAGGGTTTTGTTTGGAAAGGCGAGGGATATTTACACTCAATTGACGGTGGAGCAAGCATCAAATTATGATTTAGTGAAAGATTTAATACTTAAGGGTTATGAATTGGTTCCTGAAGCCTATAGACAAAAGTTTCGTAGTTGTCAAAAAGAAAACTCACAGACTCATGTTGAATTCGCTCGTTCAAAAGAACAATTATTTAATAGATGGTGTGCTTCGGTTAAAATTGATAACCAATTTGAAAACCTTAGATAGCTTATGCTGGTAGAGGAATTTAAAAGGTGTATCCATGGTGATATTAGAACATTTCTTGATGAAAAGAATGCCAACAATTTGGATCAAGCAGCTAAATTTGCTGATGAGTATGCTCTGACACACAAATTATCATTTGTCAATGTTGTTAAGCCAAGTTCATTCCAGTCTAATATCTCAGGTAATAAATCCAGTTCTTTCTCCAGTCCTAAAACTTTCAGCCCTAGTTACAAAGGTCAAAGGTCAATCATAAAATCTCAATCACCCAATTTTAATTCTCAATATAAACCTCCCGTATGCAGCTACTGCAAAAAAGAAGGTCATTTATTGGCTCAATGTTTTAAATTGAAAAGAAGACAAGATCAGGCTTTTCAAAAGCCTAGTGGTTTTCTCACTTCGAGATTTGTACCCAAGCAGGTTAGTGATGTGCATAGTGCACATGTTGTTAAGATGGACAGGGACACTGTTCCTGTTAATTCTATCAAGGATAAGGTTGACAGTTTTTCAAAGCCTGTTATGGAGATTTTTGAACCATTCATTCACAATGGTTTTGTGTCACTTTCAAGTGATTTTTCTAGCGCTACTCCGGTGAAGATTTTACCAGACACGGGTGCGTCCCAGTCTCTTTTGTTGGCAAATATTCTGCCGTTTTCTGATTCTTCATCTGCAGGCAGTAATGTCCTGATTAAAGGGGTAGATTCTGACAATTATACACCCGTTCCGCTCCATAACGTTTTTCTGTCTTCCGACTTGATTTCTGGACCTGTTACTGTGGGTATTAAAGGTAGTTTACCTTTTGAGGGTGTTCATTTAGTACTTGGTAATGATCTTGCGGGAGATAAAGTCGGGATTAACCCGATTGTAACTGACAAGCCTTGTTTGGATCAGATGAAGGATCCAGTTGAAGAGGAAATTCAATGTTTATATTCAGCTTGTGCAGTTACTCGAGCCATGAGTAAATTGGCCAGGGAGACTGAAAAGTCACTTAAAGATGACGTCATCGACGACGTTTGTTTGGCTGACACTTGCCTGTTTTTAAATGATGAGGCTGATAAGCCACATTTTGATAGTAAATTGGAATGTTCTAATGACAAAATTTCAAAATCACAGCTGGTCAATGAACAGCATAGTGACAAGGACATTTCCAAGTTATTTGACAGGGCAGTAGATGAGTGTGATGTAACTCAGGAATCTGTGTGTTACTTTTGTAAGAATGGTGTTCTTATGCGCAAATGGAGACCGCCAGATGTGTCACCTGATGATGAATGGGCAGTTAAGTATCAGATTGTGGTACCAAATTCATATCGTTTAGATATCCTCAGACTAGCCCATGAAACACCTCTTGCAGGTCATTTAGGTGTTAACAAAACATATTACAAAATTCTTAATCATTTTTATTGGCCAAATTTGAAGAAAGATATTATAGAATTTTGTAAGTCATGTCACACATGTCAAATGGTAGGAAAACCAAACCAAACAATACCGAAGGCTCCTCTACAACCAATTCCTGCATTTAAGGAAGCTTTTAGTACGGTAATTCTGGATTGTGTTGGTCCACTACCAAAAACAAAGTCAGGCAATCAATACATGTTAACAATCATGTGTGCTTCAACCAGGTTCCCTGAGGCCACTCCTTTACGGAATATTAAGGCAAAAACTATTGCTAAGGCCTTAGTTAAGTTTTTCACACTTGTTGGCCTACCCCAGTCCGTTCAGTCTGATCAAGGATCTAATTTCATGTCAGGAATTTTTCAGCAAGTCATGTATGAATTGGGTATAAAGCAGTACAAGTCATCTGCATATCACCCAGAAAGCCAAGGTGCTTTAGAAAGATTTCATCAGACATTAAAGAACATGATTAGGACTTACTGTTTTGAAACTAAGAAAGACTGGGATGAAGGCATACATTTGTTGCTGTTTGCTGTTAGAGAGTCTGTTCAAGAGTCTTTGGGCTTCAGTCCGTTTGAATTAGTATTTGGTCATACAGTTAGAGGACCACTTAAACTGTTAAAGGAAAAGTTCCTAGACAGTGATCTGGACTCATGTAGTCTCTTACAATATGTGTCGGATTTTCGCACCAGGTTGACTAAAGCACGTGATTTGGCCATGTCAAATTTGAAGTCATCACAAAAAAGTATGAAAGTACTGGCTTTGCTACCTATTCCTGGTAGTCCACTTAAGGCTAGATATTATGGTCCTTATGTCATTGAAAAGAAATTAAGTGACCTTAATTATGTAATTCAGACTCCTGACAGGCGTAAACACAATCAGTTGTGTCATGTAAATATGTTGAAGTTATACATAGACAGAGATAGCGCTAACAGTACTGTACAACCTGTAAGTGTAGTTAGTTCTGACCCTGATAATGAAGAAACTCGTGAAGATCCAATGACAGCGGCGAAATTACAGAACTCTGACATTCTACATAATTTGGATTCCAAGTTGTGTCATCTTGAACCTGCGCGCCAGGAAGAACTTCGAACACTGCTCAGTCAATACGAACATTTGTTTCCTGATATTCCCACTCGGACTGATAAAATTTCACATGAGATTGGAGATTCTAATCCAGTGAAACAGCACCCATATCGTTTGAATCTCTTTAAACAAAACTACCTGAAAAAAGAAATTCAGTATTTATTGGACAATGACTTTATTGAACCAAGTAATAATAACTGGAGTTCACCTTGTATTCTGGTTCCAAAGCCAGATGGCAGTTACAGAATGTGTACGGACTACAGAAAAGTGAACACATTGACCAAAACTGACACATTCCCTATTCCACGAATAGACGATTGCATTGATAAAGTGGGAAGTGCCAAGTTTGTGTCAAAGTTTGATCTTCTGAAAGGATTCTGGCAAGTTCCACTGACAGATCGTGCGAAGGAGATATCAGCATTTGTCACTTCGGAGGGTCTGTTCCAGTACAAAGTCATGCCTTTTGGAATGAAAAATTCACCCGCCACGTTCGAGCGTCTCATCAACCGTGTTACTTCTGGTTTGGAAGGATGTGAATCATACATTGATGACGTCATTGTCTATAGCGATACATGGGAAGATCATCTACAGAGAATTCGCGCACTGTTCAATCGGCTGAGTGACGCCAAGTTGACAGTCAACCTTGGAAAAAGTGAATTTGGACATGCACGTGTGACATTCTTGGGTCACGTTGTTGGTCAGGGTCAGGTAAAACCTATTGATGCTAAAGTTAGTGCTGTCTCGCTGTTTCCAAGACCAACATGTAAGAAACAACTGATGCGTTTCTTGGGTATTGCTGGCTACTGCAGGAAATTTTGTCCAAATTTTTCAGATATTTCTGAGCCTTTAACTCAACTCTTAAGAAAGAGGGTAACTTTTGTTTGGACTGATAAATGTGAATCAGCTTTTGAAAACCTGAAAGCCATCCTCAAGAGTGCGCCAGTTCTTTCAGCACCAGATTTTAATTCACCTTTTAAACTAGCTGTAGATGCTAGTGATGTTGCTGCTGGTGCCGTTCTGTTACAAGAAGATAAGAATGGGGTAGATCACCCTATTTGCTATTTTTCACGCAAATTTGACAAACATCAGAGAAATTATTCTACAATTGAGAAAGAACGTTTGGCAATGATATTAGCTTTACAACATTTTGATGTTTATGTTACTTCTTCATCGTTGCCAATTACTGTATTTAGTGATCACAATCCTCTTGTTTTTATAAGTAAGATGAAAAACAAGAATCAGAGATTGTTGAGATGGAGTTTGGTGTTGCAAGAGTACAATATTGAAATTAGACATATTAAGGGTAAGGATAATTTGATTGCTGATTGTTTGTCTCGCATATAATGTACATATGTTTGCCAACGTTATGATGTTATAAGAATTTTGTCTTGCAACAATGTTTTGAATTGTTAAAAAAGTTCCAAGTTTGAAACTTTTTTTTTAAGAGGGGGAGTGTCACGGTGTTGTTGTTGTAACGCTGTGTTGTTGTTGTTATTGCGTCATACTGTTATGGTATGTTATGGATTTTTCTAGAAATCGTGACCGAGTCAGTTACAAGTTAATATGTTGTCATAGCATTGTAATATCTATCGAAGTTTCTGGAGTAAAAGTTGACTTGAGTTTGATTGGTTTGTGAGACTGATGGAAATTTCCAGACTTGCGTCTAGGTTTGTTCACTGCGTAATTACGGTCGTTGCCTGGGAGACGGAAAGTTCGAGAGTTCCTGAATAGACTATAAATATTGTGTCATTCGACGATCGTGGAGAGATTTTCAAACTGGAATTTGGGTGCATTAAGAGTCATACCTTTGATACGGATTACTGGACTGGTTTCTTGTGAATGGACTTTGGCTGCCTTTGGATATACATCTTCCCACAAGCGACGGACATTGCATCATATTGCAGGACATACCGCGTGATTTCAGAGCAGTGTTAAATTACGGACTTGGAACTCGGACTTGGAAAACAGACTTGGAAATCAGATGTGCACGACAGCAATACTCTGGTATAGCAGTGAACAGTAAGACTGTACCAAGAATATTAGTTTATTGTATTAGCCTTACTTAATTTTGTATTTGATTTTAGTGTTGTTAATAAATATTTTTGATCATTGATCCCTAACTTCACAAACGTTTTCTGTTGCGTTTTTGCTGGAATTATATACGACGTAACACTGGCCACACAAGAAGCTGTTCATCGGAAACTTTGTACACTGAGTCCGGTTTCGAATTGTTATCCACCAGACGATATATGCATCGTCTTGCCATGCTATATAAAATAGTTAATGGTATGACCGCTTCAGCACTGAATAGACATCTTCCTCCACTCGCACGTGACAGAAATCCATATCATATACGTCATGTGGATCAATTTACACCACACCGGTGCCGCACTGAACTCTTCCGTGGTTCGTTTTTTCCGGCTACAATTCGTGATTGGAATACACTACCCGTTCCCGTGAGGAACTCTGCTAGCCTTCCACAGTTCAAACAGCAATTAATAAAAATGTATCCTAAACCTATCCCTCCTCCTTGGAATTATATTGGCCCAAGGTCATAAAACATCCTACTGTGCCGAATTCGTAATGGATGCAGCAACTTGAAACGACACTTGTTTGAGAATCATGTAAGCGACAACGCGATATGTAACTGCGGCTGTCTTGACGAAACTGTCGAGCACTTTTTCTTCCACTGTCCCATTTTTATCACTCAAAGACAACGTTTGATTGCTAATCTGCTGGACATCTACGATGATCCCTATTCTGTCACTTGTCCCAATCTCCTTGTTGGAGATTGTGATAAAAGTCTAACGGAAAATATTAATATCCAGATGTACCTGGGAGCTTTTACAACACATATAAGGGAAGTGGGAAGAGGTGCCGACATACTGACTGCGTCACATGACTTCACAGAATAGCATTCTGGTTAACCTATTCTAAAGCATATACCAGGAATCTAACGATTCGTGATATGTGTTGTATCTCAGGTACGCTTGTATCTCAGGTACGCTTTTATTGTACCTGTTCATGTGGCAACTTGGATGATATGACCACACGGCCCCTAGCACCGGCATCAGCGGTATTAGATACAAATCTGGAGAGCTATGATGGAAATTCTCTGACAACTCGTATACTGGTAATTGGTGAGCTGTTTCGCTGTGATAACGCGTACATTGAATATTGGTGAGCTGTATCGTCGTCAGATGTAAATGACGGCATTTAATACAAAAGACTAGTCTGTAAGGCCCGATGTCGACCCAGCATCAACTTCCCACCAATGCCAACATTTCTCAAAGACCAGAAGGTCTGTACAGGGGGCGGGCCTCGGGGACGAAACGTCCACCAGCAGAATCTCGCCATATACAGGAAAAAATTACAATACATATAAGGGAAGTGGGAAGAGGTGCCGACATACTGACTGCATCACATGACTTCACAGAATAGCATTCTGGTTAACCTATTCTAAAGCACATACCAGGAATCTAACGATTCGTGAGATTGTTATAGAAACCAACAGGTTCCAACGCTGACTTGTAATTTTCGCGATCAGATAGAAATGAAACACTTCTTCATATGTAGGTCATTCGCCACAGATGCAACTTCTGACCAATGGCACTCCCTCCGTCCAATACTACGTTTCAACAGTACAGCGTTAATGGAAATAACTTATTTAAACCGAAATATATATATATATATTTTTGTATGTTTATTCTTCACTACTAAAATATTTACATCATCACTTATCATATACAGTATCCTGCCATAAATGAATATGTACATATTCTTCTATGTGTATGTGTTGAATAACTAATTGTTGTACATACGACTGGGAGACACACTAAGTTCTCCTCAAATCAAGTAGGATATGATATAAAACAGCATATAACTTGTTATCATTGAATTCACGGAAGAGTCATATGTGTCTGAAATTGTGACCCGATTCTGTCAGGTGGCGTCCATTTTTGAAGCTGAAATGGTGTAATATTTTCGCTGTTTTCCCCAATTTCAACTATGAGTTGAATAGTTCTGGTATTGAATTTATGAAGCAGAATGTTAAACAAAATCTATAAATATATTTTTTTTTATCTCAACAGA
>JAVTVY010003297.1:0-33122 GCA_036873755.1 Hanleya hanleyi | reverse complement strand
TGAAGGCTGCCAAGCGGTGTTTCCCAATAGGCTTGTTATAATACCAAACTTTATCGTCGTCGAGGAAACTATCAACCGGGTACTGCCACAAGCGATCACATTTCGGATGGAGTTTGGAGATATAACTTTCGAATGAAGCAACAGGACAGAACGGGGAACCTTCTTCTTCAGGCATGAATTCGGTAACACCCTCTTTTTGCTGGGCCTGGCGATTTTTTGTGAGTTCATCCTCCTTTTTTTCCACATACCTCTGCCCAGTTTTCGGGTCCCGCTTGATGATGAATGTGTTTTTTGTCATCTTTTCCATATTCTCCACTCCCCTTCTAAAGAAGAACAGACGTACATCGAACTGAACTTTATTTGCAAGCCCAGTTGGGGATTTTGGGGACATGAGAACAGACTTGTAGAGTTTACAACGATCGGACTCGTTTATGGGCTCATAATGATCGGTGTCGCCTTTTCCAGATGCCTTCAACTCTGCAAGTGCGGCTTTGAAGCACTCGTTGGCTTCATTAAACTCCGAATTTCTAATCAAATCAAAAGTTTTCAAATACGGTGGGGCCTTCAGGTAACGATTCAGAGAATGTCGAAAGTTTTCGAGAGTGGATGTTTTTGTACAATTCTCCGTCTTGTTTTCGGGCATCCAAATAAAAATGACTGAGTACCTCTGCTAACCTCTCGGCCGAGAATCCTTCGAATTCTTCACTCTGTCCCTTCTCTTTCAGGTAATACTTCAAAGTTCTGGCGGACGCTTTGTTCGATTTTTTGTGTTGCTGGGAATAATATTAGCCCGCTTTTCAACAACTTCATCGTCCGTGTGAGACGCGAAACGTTTGCCTGATTCAGCCATTTTGTTTAGCAGACGATGGAATCTAGTGAACACCTGTTCGTCGCCCTTGGCGACGGGGGTATACGATATATATTCGACCAGCAAGTTGACAATACAGCATCACACATGAGGTCTGTCAGCCAATCAAAAGTCTACATGCTTCTCTCAGATATGATAAATGTGTGTATATGCTTGCATACAACATATTTCTCAAATAGGCAGTCAGTATTTGTTGTTTATGCACTCGGACACGGGCTAAAAGATATGTTGTCTGTCCAATGTAGTTTACATCGCATCCACTACATTTAATATCATTTATCATATTCCTAGAATCACAACTCATGTGTTTCTTTACTGTAAAGACATTACCCGAATTCTTGAATGAAAATGATGAGCCTTCATTCAGGTTATCACATGTATCGCATCAAGAATCTGTGAATTTTGTGACTTTTAGGAGAGCTCGGATTTTCTACATATGTGACACGGGTTAGAATCTTTTTTCGGATTAGGAACCTGTCCCTGACTTTTAATGAGTTTCATCTCTTTTAGAACATTTTGCGTTTTAGGGCTCTCGTGCAGTATGTTCATATTTTGCACAATTTTGGAATATATGTTCGCGTTATGTGGAGTTTATCTGGTCATAAAGGACATGCTTTTGTTCGTTGATATCGGTTTGGGAGTTCATGAAAATGTAATATCATGTGACTTGACTTTATTCAGACCTATGTTGATAATCTCTTTCGGAAAACTCCTACTTACCAAATCGCATAGCCATGGCCATGTGTATTAATAAACCTGATCATCATTCCCATGACAATTATAGAAACATGTGCCTTATGAACAACGTGAAAAATATACCGAGTTTATGGTTTGGAATGGTGTTTGTCAAAGCCATCCTGGTGTGCAGACGCGGCAAGTCGGTTCTATTTTTTCCAAGTTGGTGGTCGACACATTTCGACAGTAGAAAATCCCCAAATTTGCCGATACTGTTGTAGATATATTACGGATTATTATTTTTTTTGAAACAAAAACCCGAGAAGCAAACAAATTATAAAATTAGCAAGTAAATGGAAGATAAACCTCCATAATTTTCATTATTGGACAAATCGAGTGTTCAACTTTTTGAACAGGTTTCGGAAACAATTTTTCTCAGAGCTGTGAAATTTCGCACATCACCCGAACATGATTTGTGCATTTATATACAAAGATTTTATGGCAATCGAACCAAATCGTGATTCAACCTAACCAAAGCGATTTTCGCCTGTCAAATTTTGCACATTGGATTTTGAAGTTGATACCAATGTTACAACTCTTTTTGATTTGAAAATAACATGCGAAAGATGGCTGATTATCTTTGATTCTGAGTATATCACTTTAATTTTAGAATAAAAATGTACAAATTACATAAATATACTGTGTTGAATTTCACTGCTCGGAGAAAAGATGTTTCCAATATATTGCCGAAAAACCCTTTCCGACCGAAATGTGAGACAGACACACACAAATTTCAAATTACTCAACTCATATGTTGTTCAGATTTGGTTATACTTAGGAGCTAAATTGTGCAGTTTGGAGAAGATTTATTTGTCATTGTTATCCGATAGCTGACTGTAAGTGCTTTTTATCGAGAAGCATTAAAGTGATTTTGTTCCAGTAATAATCCGAATCCATTATAACCACAGTACCTCCCTTCGACTTCCTTAATGATGATATCGGTATTGTGTTGTAAGTTTTGAATCGCGTTTCGATGTTTGCGGTCTAGATTATGTTTTGATACATAATTATCCCTACCAAGTGGTTGTTTAGCAAGGTTGCCCATAAACTGGTCTAAATGTCTGTCCCTTTCTTTGGGGGGCTCCTTGTGAGACTTGTTATGAACGAGAGGTATATTGTTTGAATCTGGTGCTACGGATTGGTGATGAGATCCAGAAAATCTTGATCTAGCTCAGTGCTACGATTGGTGATGAGATCCAGAAAATCTTGATCTACCTCAGCGCTACGGATTGGTGATGAGATCCAGAAATCTTGATCTAGCTCAGCGCTACGGATTGGTGATGAGATCCAGAAAATCTTGATCTAGCTCAGCGCTACGGATTGGTGATGAGATCCAGAAAATCTTGATCTAGCTCAGTGCTACGGATTGGTGATGAGATCCAGAAAATCTTGATCTAGCTCAGTGCTACGGATTGGTGATGAGATCCCAAAAATCTTGATCTAGCTCAGAACGATTTTTTAATGAAGTTGGTGTGAACTTCAGACCTAACATGAGAATACTGATTTCTTGCATACTGATACTGACTTTACTGAAGATAAGTTGTAGGAGAGTTACCGTAAACACAATTTGTCTGGAGTAATGTTGGTCTGTGAAAGAACAATCCTAATCAAAGTAAGAGTTTAGGCGATGTGAGCGCATTCATCCTAGTGTATTAAGTGAAATGATTTTGATCACAATATATATTTTTTTTGCCGGTAACTCATTATATATGCTCAGGTTTAATCTTATCATTAAAAAATCAAACTTTTTTTTATTGAGTTATAGCGATTTTAAATCAGCATGTTCTGTGCCTCGCGACCATTCGACAAGGACAAGCAACCGGTGTCATCAGATTACACTTTTAACCAGTGTTGTTCAACTGTGACAAATGAATGAATGAATGTCTAGATCTATACTGTGGTTTATGAAATTATTTACTGTTGGATGATGAGCGAATACCTCAGACTTAATAACAGACTTCATCTTAATCAAAATTTCATATTTGTGCAGACTATAAGCCATTTTTTGTTTTTCTCTCTATTGCGTCGGTCCGCTGAATGTTTTTGCATTGATGCACTATTATCGTCGTCCAGAACTTGAGCCATCAAAATACAGCAAACTGTGCTTTGCTCATTTCGCAAAGAGAAATTGGATCCAGAATGTTGATTGCGAAACTGAAACAACATAAGATATCCATGAATCTCACAAATGAGAAATTCAGTGTCATAACCAGTATTCGCCGGGAATGTGGTGGGTAAATTGTACGTTAAATCGGACGCTGTACAGCTGATTTTAATGATGGATATCGAAACCTCAAAGATAGTGGTTCTAGAAATATATAGTATGGTGAACCTTTCCTTGTATATCACCTTGAAACGGTCACCGAAGAAGATGATGTTGATTTGCTGGGGAAATACTGATACGTATAATAGATTTGACATTTCGTAAAATTACCTCCATTAAATACATAACGTCCAGCATTATAGAATCATGATAAATATTAACACATTTTGTATATTTTGGTTTTGTTTTGAATGTTAACCGGAAAATTACGGAACTTTTCTGATATCCCGCTGTAACGACAGCGTAGCTGGACATGGTATCAGTAAGGCGAAATCAGTAGTCACGAGAGGAGTGTTAATGGCGCATATAGAACAACTTTCATGTACATTTGTAATCACTTCTGGGATATGATATATTAATATCCATTCACATATTAAACAGTTACTAGTGTCTGTGAATAAATGAATAGTAAATATATCTGGCTCGAAGGACAGCTTCCAACCCGGACGATCGGCAGAAAAATTGTTCCAGAAAAGTCATTATTTCTGCCACTGCATTCGGTGGGCAAATAGGGAAAAGTCGAGTTGATCATGAAAGCTATTCGTTGCTGCTGTGAATGTTTGGCAACTTATATAGGCAGTATGATATTTTCTTTGTTTTTCTTTGATAGGCATTTAGAAGTCGGCGTATATAACACAAGGCTATTCTATGGATAACAACTTCTTTATTGCTGTGGAGCTGACGTTTCGTTGGAGATACTTCCAAATATTTCAAATCTAATGAACAACATAGTACAGATGAGGGTATTTATACAAATGATTAACAAGCAAACAAAGGTCACAAAACAATCATAGTACAATAGGTGCTCCATGAGGTAGTGATGTCAGGTATATAAAAGAATAATCAAACAGTGAGTGTGAATATTGTAATAGTGTGATATTATTTTAATACAGTATTTTTGTTATTGATGGTTAGTCTAAAAATTATCATTTGCGGGCAATTATCTAGACCATAAAAAGATTCTATCTGACCGGCAGTTGCATTATATATATAAGTCGACCATTAGATAATTTATCTGTCCGAATTCACGGGTTCAAATTGATATGACAATATATGCCAAGCTGTCAATGTATGTAGTCTATATCCAGCTCATGATCCAAGTAATTTTGATCCGGGATTTTGATTATGGTTCAAGTTAACACGTTATATGTGAAGGATTAAATGCCCAGTCACATGCTAAAATATACAGCTACCTGACATGCGGTCACGTGACTCCTAAGCTCATTAACGAGTTTACTGTCCATAATTGGTCTATATAAATCACCATAAAAGTCTTAAGTATTACTACAGGGGATTTAAAAAAATATTCATAACCCATCTGTAGCAAATTCTACAGAAAAAAATATAATGATCAAACACATTTAGTTGTCTGGCACATTTTCACAATATGTCAATACGACATTTTCCTGAGAACTTGTAATAGTACTTCGGGCATATCAACTGCATGCAGACGTTCAGAGAAATAATGAAACTGTTTTATGACTGTGTATGGTCTTACAGTAGAACACCGAAAATCATTATTTCAGCCATCGGAATATTCAAACTATTTGCGTTATTGATATTCCGTTGTATTATCTAATACATGCTCCCTCTCGCATAAGAAAAAATACAGGTGTGATGGTTTTCCAAGCTGCTCAGCTGGAAATGGTGGGTGGTGGATTAGGATCAAAATGCCCGCGATGTATTGGAACAGCAGCCTTTGAAATAACTATGATTCTCAGGTTACTGCAGTCCGTATTGTGAGACCTGGAATGGAATGTCTTGGACAGAACAATATTAATCAGATCACATTTTACATTAACTGTATTGATCTGGCACGACCATTCCACGTGTATGATTCTAGTAGAACCTCAGACGAGACAAACAGCCTTGGCACCAGAACTGGTCACTGACATATTAGAGTCTGTGAAAAAAAACCCCCAGAGATTACAAAATGTAAAGATCATCAAATTACGTGTGTTGTTGTCCGCGAGGGCTGACCATTTGCCCATACGAAATCTGGGATACAATATAAGAGAGAAAACTGTAATACTATATCCCAGGTGACATTATACACCAACAACATGCAGGTATTGCAATATTACACTACGTAAAGCATGCACGCTGCGTCTCCATTTACTCATATAAACTGTATGAAAGTATACCCAAATTCTAATCACCTTCGCATCATATAATCGACGTGAGGCAGCTATACAAATCTCTTCAAGTTTCCGTCAGATGTAATTAGGGTTGCTGGATATCCTTCGAAGGAGTGGTTACTATAGAGATTCTAGAAAACAAGGAAATCATCCATATACACTCTAACTGAATCATCTCCTTCATATGATGCTGCAGAAGAAGCTGTCATGTTTCAACACATAAGAGGTCTTGATGGACTCACGGACTTGATGGCGAGCGGATTTTTGCGTCCTCACCTTCCGCTACAAACTGCTCGTGATTGATTATTACTCGAACACAAACTATAGCCTGCATATTGTCTGACTGGAATAACTGATATGAAGCCATAATCTGAATTGCCCATCATATATTCATATTTATTGGATATGTCAACTCAAACATGAGGAAGCAGATTTATCTGTGAAAGCTCGTGTCCAATATATCCAGTTAGTCTTAAAACGTGCTACGTGTCTGTTTACACATTCAACCTAGAAAATACGAGACAGGAAATCTACTGTAGAAAATATAGTAGTTATTTCCGCATAATTTGCGTCGTCATTATCGAAGCCTTCCAAAAGTTACCTGAGTTCACCATGTGTTCGGCGGAAGTGCTTGATGTAATTTACGGAATTTTGCTCTTAGAATGATTCAGTGAGCCTTTCTCAATGTCCAGTACATGATCCATAATTCAATTTTATTGATTTCTGCGTGAACAACGGGATCATTTCGTGAAGTTCATGGAATCTGTCTGAATTTCTGGCTGAGATTTTTGAAAATGAAGTGCATGTATGTTCTGAACATTCACGGAGAATCCATAAATCCCTGCTCTATCAATTTCTCGTTGGACTATAACTAATTGCAATTTGCGTTTGTTTCGGGCATCCCTAGAACCCACGTCTGATATCAGGTTAACTCGCGCGAAGATTGAAACATGATTTGTTCGAGAAATAAGCAATATACACAAGAGGAAATCATGATGATATATTTATTTCTTTGATTCTAATTTCCTTTCAGGTGATCAGGTTTGCAATTTATGTTCGTGTGGATTATAATTAGTGCTGCAACAATTGTGTGATGCCGTTTTCCATCAATCCTTTCAGGTAACTGAAATAATATGGCACACTTGAAGTTATACTCGCTATAGAATCAAATAATGGAGATCACATATGGAAGAGGCAGTGAGGATAAACCAGACATTGTGTCATGTCGATAAGCATTAGACCGAAACTAATTTGGTGTCTAATTCCACATTAAACCTTAATGCCAGACATATTAAGATTGATAAAAAATTGTACCAGACAAGGGATTTCGCCCAGAAAACTACGATACAGGAGGTCATATAGATTGGAACCAGAGCCTTAATTGCTTGTGTTGGACATACATTCGTATCTGTTAAAAGTACAGTAAAATCTACTATGAAAATGAACGGTTTTCATGTTCCTCACCCTCCCTCCTCCACGCAACACACACAAATAGTAAATGCGATTTCTTTCTATGAAGAATACCAAAGTGGAAATCATATTCTGCAGCTGCATGCATCTTCTATATGATTTGGTGCGGAAGTTACAGCATTCCACGAAAAAAGTCTTAGTATTATAGCTCAAGAAATTAGAACTCTTCTGTGTTCTTAATTAAGATTAAGATTAATTTAGTCCATACACGGATGTTTTGGTAGGGCCAGAATACCCTTTAGAGATATGAAAATATATGATTCTGCGGCAAAAATGTACTGGATTTGGATAAGTGTGCATTTCTTAATTTATCGAACTACTTTCATAATTATAGAAACGGAAAAGTGTTTTTCATCACTTCACAGGCAGTCTTATTCTGTGCGACACGTATTTGTCCTTTCATATATGAAGAGTTCCAGTGTTTTCACCGTCTTGAAATTTGATTAAATTACTTTACGACAGGTCGCATGTAATATATCTTCGGAACCCATCCTTTATGAACCCATCATTTATATGACCTTGAATCATGAAACTTATCGTTTATATACCCTTGAAACCGAAACACAGCCTTCAAATGACCTTGAATCATGAACCCATGAGTTGGAACCATGAACACATTCTTTACAAGACTTTGAGTCATTAACTCATCCTTTATATGATTTTATATCATGAATCCATCCTTTACATGACCTTGAATCATGAATTCATCCGTTGCATGACATTGAATCACCAACCCATCCTTTACACGACATTGAATCATCAGCCCATTCTTTACTAGGATGACCTCGAATCCTTTGAATATGTAAACTTTGATCGTTTTGATCGAAAAGCTGGTTATTTTTATCTGGAAATGTACGATACATTCGAGAGAAAAGTGATCTTCATCCATCCATTGCTTCTACTTCACCGGTTCGCTGTCGGAGGTTTTCTGGATTCATCGCTGCTGACGAGTTTTTTCTCCACCCAGTTTAACGGCTGATTGTGATCTCATCTATCATCGATAATATCGTTGAGGATCAAAGTCCAACTGATGGATCTCTTGAATTTTCAATTCCCATTTCTGTCGCCTCCACGATCTCGTCCATAAAGTTATTTTCACTTAATTGCCCCCAACGAAAGCGTTTAAGTGCCTTGCCAGAGTGATCAGCTAACAGTAACATTACATCTTTCATTCTTCAAGCGCTCGTATGTTGTTAGGTATTTTAAAATACGGGACGTGAAATGACCCATTATGTCTCATCACTATGGATGTGTGTAAGTGCTTTAGCCGGAACAGTATATCATGTTTCAATTTCACATGTCATCTGCCAATTTGTCATCGGATTTTAATATTGCAACTCATAATACTATTCCCGTTTAAAGGTTTTACGGAATGTATGTCAGACATATGTACCCAAGGTTCCCTAACATCATAGTTCCGTTAACATGACCATATAACTAGTGCTAGCATTATCAGTACTAGCGTGATAGCCAGATACAATGTTGGCAACTATTTGGCCTTTCAATAAAGAATATTCATAATGAATATTTTTGGCAGCATTTTTTTAAACATAGAGGCACACAGAGGAGTTTTTACAATAGGTTACGTTTTAAGCATGTTTGGCTGAATTGGCAGCGTTTGTCGCAGGCATGGGCTTTGAGTTACACGGGGCCATAGTAATCTTTCTGAGACTGGTGTTGATGGTTATCCTGGTGGCTTGATCACACGTTGAGATGGTCTTGACTGCATCAAGAATTGTCAGCCTATCATGACCATTCTGGGTAAGCTTAGTCTAGTACATAATCATTCAAAGTGTATGATTTCTATTGAGAGAATTGTTTCCCAGCACTGTTACCAAGACTCGGTGGACGACTATAAGTTCATTGTAACTGTTAGTAACTACTTGATAGCATAACTCATAAATAGGTGTAAGCATTACATGATTTGAAATCACTATAATACGTCACATCGGCATCTGACATCTAGCAGGTAAAACTTCCCTGGAATCCACCTCAATATATCAGGTATATGAGGTCTTCGCGTGAAGAATGGAACTGATTATTTATTCCGCGAAAGAAGCAATATACACAAGAGGAAATCATGGTAATTTACTTTTGTCATGTCACTTGTCCATTTGCTAAAGCCAATGGTGCCACATGGCATCTTGGACTCATGGACTTGCTGCCGAGCGATTTTTCCCGTTCATACCTTCCGCTACCAACTGCTCGTGATTGATTACTCGGACACAAACTATAGCCTGCATATTGTCTGACTGAATATGAAGACATGATATGAATTGCCCATCATGTATTTATATGCATTGTATAAGTCAACACAAACATGAAGAAGCAGAGTTATCTGTGAAAGCTCGTGTCCAATATATCCAGTTAGTTTTAAAGCGTGCTATGTGTTTGTTTACACATTCAACTTGGGGAATACGAGAAAGGAAATCTACTACAGAAATATAGTAGATTGAATATATGGATCCTTATTTCCGCATAATTTGTGTCGTCCTTATCGAAGCCTTGCAAAAGTTACGTCAGATCACCATGTGTTCGGCCGAAGAGCTTGATATAATTTACGGAATTTTGCTGTCAGAATGATTCAGTGATTCCTCTTCAATGTCCAGACCATGACCCAAAATTCAGCTTCATTGATTTCTACGTGAAACTTCAGGGAATGTGTCTGAATTTGAAGTGTACCTGAAAATGAAGTGTATGCATGCTCTGATCATTCACGGGAATCTCTGATTCAGTACCTATCAACATTCTGTTGCCCACCTCTTATGTTAGGTTTACCTGGTGAAGATTGGAACTTGTGATATATTTCGAGAAAGAATCAATAAACACGAGGAAATCGTGGTGATTAACTTTTTTCCTCTGATTCTACTTTCCTTTCAGGTGGTCCTTTTAAGAGATTTTGCCGGATGCTTTGTTCTTGAGGAGCTTTTATTATCACCTAGATTTGCACCTGATTGATATTACTTATCGTCGATACTACTATTAGGGATCAAAGTCCAGCTGTTGGATCTCTTCAATTCTTCTCCATCTCCACTCTTGTCATATTTCCAATCACGGTCCATAAATTTGTTCACCCAGACGAAAACGAGTAACTGTTTTGTTGGAGTGATAGGCTAACAGAAAATTTGAAACGCTGGCGTGTCGTAATTTGATTGCGCTATCAAATTCATCATTAGATATCTGTATTAATGATATATATGCGTGTTTCAGATTGAGTGTGGTGAAACAGTAATGTAAGTTTCTGTTTACATGTCACCTGTTCATTCGTTATAGTTTCACACATCTCAAGTGCATCATCAATTTAACTCCCCTCAAAGATAGTGGTTCTAGAAATACATAGTATGGTGAGCCTTTCCCTGTAAATCACCTCGAAACGGTCACCGAAGAAGATGGTATTGATTTGAAGGGAAAATACTGATACGTATAATAGATTTGACATTTCGTAAAATTACCTCCATTAAATACATAATGTCCAGCATTATAGAATCATGATAACTATTAACACATTTGTATATTTTGGTTTTGTTTTGAATATTAACCGGAAATTACGGAACTTCTCTGAGATCCCACCGTAACGACGGCGTATACGTGTTGCATAGCTGGACATCGTATCGTTAAGGCGAAATCAGTATTCACGAGAGGAGCGTTGAGGGCGCACATAGAACAACTTCCATGTACATTTGTAATCACTTCTGGGATATAATATATTAATATCCATTCACATATTAAACAGTTACTGGTGTCTGTGAATAAATGAATAGTAAATATATCTGGCTCGAAGGACAGCTTCCAACCCGGACGGTCGGCAGAAAAAGTGTTCCAGAAAAGTCATTATTTCTGCCACTGCATTCGGTGGGCAAATAGGGAAAAGTCGAGTTGATCATGAAAGCTATTCGTTGCTGCTATGAATATTTGACAACTTATATAGGCAGTATGATATTTTCTTTGTTTTTCTTTGACAGGCATTTAGAAGTCGGCGTATATAACACAAGGCTATTCTATGGATAACAACTTCTTTATTGCTATGGAGCTGACGTTTCGTTAATGAAAGCTAATGAACTACATAGTATACAGATGAGGGTATTTATACAAATGATTAACAATCAAACAAAGGTCACAAAACAATCATAGTACAATAGGTGCTCCATGAGGTAGTGATGTCAGGTATATAAAAGAATAATCAAACAGTGAGTGTGAATATTGTAATAGTGTGATATTATTTTAATACAGTATTTTTGTTATTGATGGTTAGTCTAAAAATTATCATTGCGGGCAATTATCTAGACCATACAAAGATTCTATCGGACCGGCAGTTGCATTATATATATAAGTCGACCATTAGATAATTTATCTGTCCGAATTCACGGGTTCAAATTGATATGACAATATATGCCAAGCTGTCAATGTATGTAGTCTATATCCAGCTCATGATCCAAGTAATTTTGATCCGGGATTTTGATTATGGTTCAAGTTAACACGTTATATGTGAAGGATTAAATGCCCAGTCACAGGCTAAAATATACAGCTACCTGACATGCGGTCACGTGATTCCCAAGCTCATTAACGAGTTTACTGTCTATAATTGGTCTATATAAATCACCATAAAAGTCTTAAGTATTACTACAGGAGATTTAAAAATATATTAATAACCCATCTGTAGCAAATTCTACAGAAAAAAATATAATGATCAAACTCATTCTGGCACATTTTCACAATATGTCAATACGACATTTTCCCGAGAACTTGCAATAGTACTTCGGGCATATCAACTGCAAGCAGACGTTCAGAGATATAATGAAACTGTTTTATGAGTGTGTATGGTCTTACAGTAGAACACAATATTCAAACTATTTGCGTTACAGATATTCCGTTGTATTATCTAATACATGCTTCCTCTCGCATAAGAAAAAATACAGTGTGATGGTTTTCCAAGTTGCTCAGCTGGAAATGGTGAGCGGTGGATTAGGATCAAAATTCCCGCGATGTATTGGAACAGCAGCCTTTGAAATAACTATGATTCTCAGGTTACTGCAGTCCGTATTGTGAGACCTGGAATGGAATGACTTGGACAGAACAATATTAATCAGATCACATTTTACATTAACTGTATTGATCTGGCAACGACCATTCCACGTGTATGATTCCAGTAGAACCTCAGACGAGACAAACAGCCTTGGCATCAGACCTGGTCACTGACATATTAGGGTCTCTAAGAAAACCCCCAGAAATAACAACATGTAAAGATCATCAAACTACGGGGTGTTGTTGTTCGCGAGGGCTGATCATTTGTCCATACGAAATCTGGGATACAATATAATAGAGAAAACTTTAATACTATATCATAGGTGACATTATACACCAACAACATACAGGTATTGCAATATTACACTACGTAAAGCATGCACGCTGCGTCTTCATTTACTCATATAAACTGTATGAAAGTGTACCCAAATTCTAATCACCTTCGCATCATATAATCGACGTGAGGCAGCTATACAAATCTCTTCAAGTTTCCGTCAGATGTAATTAGGGTTGCTGGATATCCTTCGAAGGAATGGTTACTATAGAGATTCTAGAAAACAAGGAAATCATCCATATACACTATAACTGAATCATCTCCTTCATATGATGCTGCAGAAGAAGCTGTCATGTTTCAACACATAAGAGATCTTGATGGACTCACGGACTTGATGCCGAGCGGATTTTCGCGTCCGCACCTTCCGCTACAAACTGCTCCTGATTGATTACTCGGGCACACACTATAGCCTGCATATTGTCCGACTGGAATAACTGATATGAAGCCATGATCTGAATTGCCCATCATATATTCATATGTATTGAATATGTCAACTCAAAGACGAGGAAGCAGATTTATCTGTGAAAGCTCGTGTCCAATATACCCAGTTAGTCTTAAAACGTGCTACGTGTCTGTTTACACATTCAACCTAGAAAATGTGAGACAGGAAATCTACTGTAGAAAATATAGTAGTTATTTCCGCATAATTTGCGTCGTCATTATCGAAGCCTTCCAAAAGTTATCTGAGATCACCATGTGTTCGGCGGAAGTGCTTGAGTGAGTGAGTGAGTGAGTGAATAGGGTTTAACGTCGTTTTCAACATTTTTTCAGCTATATCACGACGGGGAAGGGAAGGGAGGGGAGGGGGAGAGGCAGGGGAACCTACTTGTAACAGAGCAGATCTAATGCTGCCATTTTATAGTGCTGTCCCACTGAAATATCATGCCGTCGGAAGTGGTTGATGTAATTTACGGAATTTTGCTCTTAGAATGATTCAGTGATCCCTCCTCAATGTCCAGTACATGATCCATAATTCCATTTTATTAATTTCTGCGCGAACAACGGGATCATTTCCTGAAGTTCATGGAATGTGTCTGAATTTCTGGCTGAGATTTTTGAAAATGAAGTGCATGTATGCTCTGAACATTCACGGGGAATCCCTAAATCCCTGCTCCATCAATTTCCCGTTGGACTATAACTCATTGCAATTTGCGTTTGTTTCGGGCAGGTATAACATCCCTAGAACCCAAGTCTTATATCAGGTTAACTCGCGCGAAGATTGAAACTTGTGATTTGTTCGAGAAATAAGCAATATACACAAGAGGAAACCATGATGATATACGTTTTTCTTTGATTCTAATTTCCTTTCAGGTGGTCAGGTTTGCAATTTATGTTCGTGTGGATTATAATTAGTGCTGCAACAATTGTGTGATGCCGTTTTCCATCAATCCTTTCAGGTAACTGAAATAATATGGCACACTTGAAGTTATACTCGCTATAGAATCAAATAATGGAGATCACATATGGAAGAGGCAGTGAGGATAAACCAGACATTGTGTCATATCGAACAGGCATTAGACTGAAACTAATTGGGTGTCTAATTCCACATTAAACCTTAATGCCAGACATATTAAGATTGATAAAAAATTGTGCCATACAAGTGATTTCGCCCAGAAAACTAGGATACAGGAGGTCACATAGATTGGAACCAGAGCCTTGATTGCTTGTGTTGGATATACATTCGTATCTGTTAAAATTACAGTAAAATCTACTATGAAAATGAACGGTTTTCATGTTCCTCGCCACCCCCCTCCCCCCTCCACGCAACATACACAGATAGTAAATGCGATTTCTTTCTATGAAGAATACCAAAGTGGAAATCATATTCTGCAGCTGCATGCATCTTCTATATGATTTGGTGCGGAAGTAAGTTACAGCATTCCACGAAAAAAGTCTTAGTATTATAGCTCAAGAAATTAGAACTCTTCGGTGTGGGGAGATTAATTTAGTCCATACACGAATGTTTTGGTAGGGCCAGAATACCCTTTAGAGATATGAAAATATATGATTCTGCGGCAAAAATGTACTGGTTTTGGGTCAGTGTGCATTTCTTAATTTATCGAACTACTTTCATAGTTATGGGAACGGAAAAGTATTTTTCATCACTTCACAGGCACTGTGCGACACGTATTTGTCCCTTCATATATGAAGAGTTCCAGTGTTTTCACCGTCTCGAAATTTGATTAAATTACTTTACGACAGGTCGCATGTAATATATCTTCGGAACCCATCCTTTATGAACCCATCATTTATATGACCTTGAATCATGAAACTTATCGTTTATATACCCTTGAAACCGAAACACAGCCTTCAAATGACCTTGAATCATGAACCCATGAGTTGGAACCATGAACACATTCTTTACAAGACTTTGAGTCATTAACTCATCCTTTATATGATTTTAAATCATGAATCCATCCTTTATATGACTTTGAATGATGAATTCATCCTTTACATGACCTTGAATCATGAACTCATCCTTTACATGACCTTGAATCATGAATCCATCCTTTACATGACCTTGAATCATGAATCCATCCTTTACATGCCCTTGAATCATGAATCCATCCTTCACATGACCTTGAATCATGAATTCATCCGTTGCATGACGTTGAATCACGAACTCATCCCTTACACAACATAGAATCAGCAGCCCATTCTTTACTAGTACCGTATATGACCTCGAATCCTTTGCATATTTAAACTTTGATCGTTTTGATAAAAAAGCGGGTTATTTTTATCTGGAAATGTGCGATACATTCGAGAGAAAAGTGAAGTGATCTTCATCCATCCATTGCTTCTACTTCACCGGTTCGCTGTCGAAGGTTTCCTGGATTCATTGCTCCTGACGAGTTTTTGTCTCCACCTAGTTTAACGGCTGATTGCAATCTCATCTATCGTCGATAATATCATTGAGGATCAAAGTCCAACTGATGGATCTCTTGAATTTTCAATTCTCATTTCTGTCGCCTCCACGATCCCGTCCATAAAGTTGTTTTCACTTAATTGCCCCCAACGAAAGCGTTTAAGTGCCTCGCCAGAGTGATCAGCTAACAGCAACATTACATCTTTCATTCTTCAAGCGCTCGTGTGTTGTTATGTACTTTGAAATACGGGACGTGAAACGACCCATTATATCTCATCACTATGGATGTGTGTAAGTGCTTTAGACGGAACAGTATATCATGTTTCAATTTCACATGTCATCTGCCAATTTGTCATCAGATTTTAATATTGCCACTCCTAATACTATTCCCGTTTAAAGGTTTTACGGAATGTATGTCAGCCATTTGCACCCAAGGTTCTCTAACGTCATAATTCCTTTAACATGACCATAGGACTAGTGCTAGCATTATCGGTACTAGCGTGACGCAGACACATTAGAAATGTTGGCACCTATTTGACCTTTCTATAAAGAATATTCATAAACAATATTTTTGGCAGCATTTTTGAAACATAGAAGCACGCCCGTGAGAGAGAATTTGAATAGGTTACGTTGGTATCATGTTTAGCTTGGCAGTTGGTTTCCCAGGCATGGATTCTAGTTACACAGGACCGTAGTAATTTTCCTGTGACCGGTGTAAATGGTTCTCCTGATGGCTTTATCACACGTTCAGATGGTCTCGACTACATCAAGAATAGTCAGCCTATCATGACCATTCTGGATAAGCTTAGTCTAGTACATAATCAGTTGGTGACTGCATCCCACCAGTCGGAGTGTATGATTTCTATTGAGAGAATTGTTTACCAGCACTGTTATCAAGACTCGTTGGACGACTATATGTTCATTGTAACTGTTAGTAACTACCGGTACTTGATAGCATAACTCATAAATTGGTGTGAGCACATTACATGATTTGAAATCACCATAATATGTCGCATCGGCATCTGGCATTTAGCAGGTAAAACATCTCTGGAATCCACCTCAATATATCAGGTCTTCGCGTGAAGAATGGAATTGATGATTTATTCCGGGAAAGAAGCAATATACACAAGTGGAAATCATGGTGATTTACTTTTGTCATGTCACTTGTCCATTTGCTAAAGCTTTGCTAACAAACATTTCATATGACTCTGCAGAAGCAGCTGACTTGTTTATTCACAGGAAAACAGCATGCCATGGTGCTACATGCGATCTGGACTCATGGGTTTGCTGTCGAGCGATTTTCCCTTCCACACGTTTCGCTACCCACTGCTCGTGATTGATTACTTGGACACAAATTATAACCTGCAAATTGTCTGACTTGAATGTCTGATATGAAGACATGATATGAATTGCTCATCATGTATGTATATGCATTGAATAGGTCAACTCAAACATGAAGAAGCAGAATTATCTGTGAAAACTCGTGTCCAATATATCCAGTTAATCTTAAAGAGTGCTATGTGTTTGTTTGTACAATCAACTTAGAGAATACAAGAAAGGAAATCTACTACAGAAATATAGTAGATTGAATATATGGATCCTTATTTCCGCATAATTTGTGTCGTCCTTATCGAAGCCTTGCATAAGTTACGTCAGATGACCATGTGTTCGGCAGAAGAGCTTGATATAATGTACGGAATTTTGCTGTCCTCAATGATTCAGTGATTCCCCTTCAAGGTTCAGACCATGAACCAAAATTCAGCTTCATTGATTTTTATGTGAAATACGGGATCATTTCCTGAACTTCAGGGATTGTGTCTGAATTTCAGACTGAAATACCTGAAAATGAAGTGTATGCATGCTCTGAACATTCACGGGCAATCCATGATCTATCAACATTCTGTTGCCCACCTCATATTAGGTTAACCCAGATTGGAACTTGTGATATATTTCGAGAAAGAAGCAATTAATAAACACAAGAGGAAATCGTGGTGATTTACTTTTTTCCTATGATTCTACTTTCCTTTCAGGTGGTTTTGCCGGATGCTTTGTTCTTGAGGAGCCTTTATTATCACCTAGATTTGCTCCTGACTGATATTATTTATCGCCGATACTACTATTAGAGATCAAAGTCCAGCTGATAAATGTCTTAAATTCTTCTCCATCTCTACTCTTGTCATCTTATCAATCACGGTCCGTAAATTTCTTTACGCAGACGAAAACGTGTAACTGTTTTGTCAGAGTGATAGGCTAACAGATCATTAGATATCTTTATTAATGATGTATATGCGTGTTTCAGATTGAGCAAGATGTTTACATGTCACTTCTCCATTTGTTATAGTTTCACACATCTCAAGTGCATCATCACTTTAACTTCCCCCTTCAAATGCGTAACTTTCTAATTTGATGTAGCGCTTGCAAGGCCAGTGTCCTGTTATTGTACATATGTCAATTCCGATCAAGAAGTTGATGAGGCAACGTGATCAATCCTAGCGAGACCGCGACACATTACGACTCAAATGAATCAGTTTGAGAGAAGAAGTGCTGGTCAGTGATCCGGATGTTTCTCTTGTGAGAAGACTTATGCTTTCCAGTTTCGCTAACAGTGTCACGTGACTATGGTATTACGATTATGTAGGCGACAATCCTTTACGGACGTCTCTTGGTTACTGAAGGACCGACCTGTCGCTTGCAATGCTTACTATTAGGTTGTTTGACCTACTGACGTAAGTGTTAGCAAGCGTTACTCACTTTAATCTGTATACTCCTCAAATTGATCAGGGTGTGATAGATGTAATATTTTTCAACATTTTTGCAGACTATGAGAGCATATTTCACTCCCACAAACTGTAAATTTTCGTTTCTGTGGATTATAATTAGGGTTGCAACAATTGTGAGATGCCGTTTTCGATCATTCGGTTCAGTTAAGTAAAATTATATGATGCAGTTGAACCTATACGCGACAGTTTCGAAGCTTTGAGATGTATTTCTTGATGCACTCAAGATCACATATGGAAGAGGCAGCGAGAATAACCCAGACATTGTAGCATGACGAACAGGCATTAGTCTGAAACAAATTGGGTGTCTAATTCCACATAAAACCTTAATGCCAGACATATTAAGTTTGGGAGAAAATTGTGCCAGACAAATGATTTGGTCGAGAAAACTAGGATACATGAGATAACATAGATTGAAACCAGAGCCTTAATTGCCTGTGTTTGACATCAATTCCTGTCTGTTATATACATGTAGTAAAATATACTATGAAAATGAACAGTTTTTATGTTCTGCACTCTCCCTCCCTCCACACACATAGTAACTGCGATTTCTTCCAATGAAGAATATGATTTGGTGCATGTTGTGTACGATGGAAGAAAGTTACAGCATTCCGCAATATTGCTCATTAAATAGCTCAAGAAATTAGAACTCTTCTGTGTGAAGAGATTAATTTAGTCCATACACTGAGGCGTTGGTATCCTCTTCCAGTACGCTCTGTGCCGAGCTTCATTTAATCCTGTAGAGGTCTCGCCATGTTTACAGGATTCTTGTAAATTCGTAGAACTGCTATATCTAACTGTTGCACAGATCACCAATTTATATTTATCTTGCAATACACGAAACAGTTATTTAATAGATTTGAAAGCGCCAGTTTCACTTGGTTTTAATGTAGCTATTTACAATTTTATCATAGAACTATATGCTTTGGAAAGATATATCGGTGAATAGTGGCCGATTCAATTCGCCCAGCCAGACGGTCGTTATATTCGTTTACACTGACGAAAGATGACCTCGGGTCAATTCTGGCACAGTCCGTGAGTCCCTGACAGCGCTAAATGGTGAGGCGCGAAGCAGAACGTAATAAATGCCAGGTTGAGATTGATGTTTTGGTAGGTCCAAATTACCAGTCAGAGCTAAAAATATATGATTTTATGATTCAATTCTACGGTAAAAATATACTAGATTTGGATCAGTGTGCACTTCTCTCCGTTTATAAACTAGCTTCAAAATTATGAAAACGAAGAAGTATTTTTGATCACTTCCTAGGCAGTCTGGCCCTACCATAGGTCCAGTGAAACAGCCATTTGCCCCTTCATATATGGCGATTTCCAGCGTTTTCACCATCGCATAATTTGATTCTTTAAATTACATTACGACAGGTCTCATGTAATATATATCCCTGGAACCCATCGTTTATATGACCGTGACTGATGAACCTATCCTTTATGAACCCATCCCTTATATGACCTAGAATCATGAACTCATCCTTTGTATGACCTTGGATCATGAACCCATCCTTTATATGACCTTGAATCATGAACCCATCCTTTGAATCATGAACCCATCATTTGACCTTGAATCATGAACCCATCCTTTATATGAACCTGAATCATGAACCCATCCTTTATATGAACCTGATTCATGAACCCATCCTTTATATGACCTTGAATCATGAACCCATCCTTTATATGAACATGAATCATGAACCCATCCTTTATATGAACCTGAATCATAAACCCATCCTTTATATGACCTTGAATCATGAACCCATCCTTTATATGAACCTGAATCATGAACCCATCCTTTATATGACATTGAATCATGAACCCATCCTTTATATGAACCTGAATCATGAACCCATCCTTTATATGACCTTGAATCATGAACCAATCCTTTATATGATCCTGAATCATGAACCGATCCTTTATATGAACCTGAATCATGATCCCATCCTTTATATGAACTTGAATCATGAATCCATCCTTTATATGAACTTGAATCATGAACTCATCCTTTATATGAACCTGAATCATGAACCCATCGTTTATATGATCTTGAATCATGAACCCATCCTTTATATGAACCTGAATCATGAACCCATCCTTTATATGAACCTGAATCATGAACCCATCATTTATATGAACCTGAATCATGAACCCATCCTTTATATGACCTTAAGTCATGAACCCATCCTTTATATGACCCTGAATCATGAACCCATCCTTTATATGACCTTGAATCATGAATCCATCCTTTATATGAACTTGAACCATGAACCCATCCTTTATATGAACCTGAATCATGAACCCATCCTTTATATGACCTTGAATCATGAACCCGTCCTTTATATGAAACTGAATCATGAACCCATCCTTTATATGACCTTGAATCATGAAACCATCCTTTATATGAACTTGAATCATGAACCCATCCTTTATATGAACCTGAATCATAAACCCATCCTTTATATGAACCTGAATCATGAACCCATCCTTTATATGACCTTGAATCATGAACCCGTCCTTTATATGAAACTGAATCATGAACCCATCCTTTATATGAACCTGAATCATGAACCCATCCTTTATATGAACCTGAATCATGAACCCATCCTTTACATGACCTCGAATCATCAATCCATTCTTTACTAGTATATGACCTAGAATCTTTTGAATATTTAAACTTTGATTATTTTGAATTCGAAAAGTGGATGATTTATATCTGGAAATGTGCGATATATTTGAAAGAAAAGTTAAGGAATCTACATTCTCTCTTCTGTTTCTACTTCACCGGTTCGCTGTCGGGAGGTTTCCTGGATTCATTGCTCCTGACGAGTTTTTGTCTCCACCTAGTTTAACGACTGATTGCGATCTCATCTATCATCGATAATATCGTTGAGGATCAAAGTCCAACTGATGGATCTCTTGAATTCTCAATCCCCATTTCTGTCGCCTCCACGATCCCGGCCATAAACTTGTTTTCAATTAATTGCCCCCAACGAAAGCATTTAAGTGATCAGCTAATAGTAACATTACATGTTTCATTCTTCAAGCGCTCGTCTGTTGTTATGTACTTTGTGTGAAATACGGGACGTGGAATGATCCATTATGTCTCATCACTATGGATGTATGTAAGTGCTTTAGGCGGAATAGTATATCATGTTACAATTGCACAGGCCATCTTTCAATTTGTTATCGGGTTTTAACATTGCAACCCATAATACTGTTCCCGATCAACGTTTTACGAAATGTATAAATCTGCCATATCTGAGCAAGGTTTCCTAACATCTAAATTCCGTTAACATGGTCATAGGTCCAGTGCTATCATTACCTAGGTCCAGTGCTAGCATTACCACAAGTAGTTTGACGCAGATCCATTAGAAGTGTTGGCAACTATTTGACCTTTCAATTCAATAGTAATGGGAACATAACCGGAATTTTGCCAGCATTTTTGGAAACACGCCCGTGAGAGAGGATCGGGCACAATAGGTTACGTTGGTATAATGTTTGGCTGGGCAACTGATGTCGCAGGCATGCGTCCCACCGGGCTATAGTGATCTTTCTGCAACCTCTGTTGACGGTTCTTCTGGCTTTATCAAACGTTGATATGGTCCCGCCTGCATCAAGAATAGTTAGTCTATCATGACTATTCTAGTTAAGCTTAGTTTGGTATACAATCATTTTGTTATTGCAACCCACCATTCGAAGTGCATGATATCTACGGGGAGCTAATGAAGAATTGTTTAACAGCACTGTTATCAAGACTGCAATTAGACGACTATAAGTTCACTGTAACTGTAACTGTAGATCATTGCAACTGTATGCTATCAAGTAACTACTTGATACTGCACTCATGTGAAGACTATGAAGTATCCACACGGCCACTAGCACAGGCTTAAGCGGAATTAGATACGCTAGCTTGGCAGCTGTGATGTCAGAGCAGCTCAAACAACTCAGCTGCTGTTAATACGTGAGCATCATGGACGTCTGATGGAGTAAACGCTTCAACATGTGGTAACCTTGTAAATGCAAGAATACCCAGAGAAACTAACCTGCAATGTCCGACGTCGTACGGCTTCAATTTCCCACCAAAACAATAAACCTACATATATTTGTCGAGTGACAGGCGGGCCTTGGGGACTACCAGTCCACCAGCAGAATTCTACCAAAAACAGGTAATAAATTGGCGCGATATGCAAGAGGTGGGGAAAATTGACGACGTCTGGCGATTAAATAGCAACAATATGACTCTACAGGAAAGCATCTCTCGGCATCTAACATTCAGACCTGAGAATAATGCATGGTTCATTCATCAAATAAGGTCAATATATTAGTATATCGGGTACATAGGTGTATGGTGCTAATGGTGTCATCTACATAAATGATTTTGATTACGAACGCAGAAATTCTTAACGAACGACGACTGACTACAGAATGTCGAATCTGACGCTTCTATAATGAACCAACATGAATTTGTGCATGTACTAGCATATCGACCTATTGACCTCGATGATAACATCTACCTGCCCGCCCGTATTATGAATATCTTGTAATGGGTTAGGGCTGTATGTCAAATAGCCCACACAAGTTCGTAACACTATGGATGATCGTCAAATATCGTATTGGCTTTACCCGAATCAAAAACATTGTGCAAGAGCGTTTAAATCGCGATTTGTGTCAACTTCTAACGAATTCGAGATTTTCGAAGGTTTTAACGAAATTATTTTTCTCCTTCCAATGTATGCTTGAATGGCGATTGCTCTGTGTGAATGGTTTCTTCTTCCGTTTATAATCATTCTTCAATAGATACAATTCTCATGAACACGATGAATGATCTACGATATGGCGATAAACGATTGAGAAATGATTCAATCACCAATCACTGCCACTGATTACTTTGGATAAACGATTGCCCAATGATTGATCACACACAAAAATGGTTAGAGTCACGATTCGAATACAACATAGTCAGATAATGATTTCGAAAAAGACGACGTCGTTTTGTCAGTGTTTCCTCTCGATTTTCTTGCGATTGATTCACGCTCGGCCGTTTTGCTGTTGAGGAAATGAGCGAAAATCGCGTATGAATGAAAAAAAGCTGAAAAATGATTCATTAAAACTCTTTCAGATTAGATTATATTCATTGTATTTAATGAGCATTATCAATAAATTCATGACATATACATAATACTCTGGGAAACGACTAGAAAAGTCATTTGGATGATCAGATAATCTATACTACACAGTCTCAACCGCAATAGTTGGCGCACTGGTATAAACATCGTAACTTGACAGAACTATGTAGTTTGATGATCAGATTGATTCTTTAGTATTTCTTTCGATGGTTCGTGCATTATCGAAGGATTACCTGCTTTCTTGAGCTTTGGATGACAATCTACCTGCAGTGGAGTTCGAATAGCGTATCATTTCTCATGAACTATCATTAATCTGTGCAAATTCTTGGGAACGCCAATGCGAATGAAAAGTAATTTCTTGTCCAAAATCCTATCGACGGAAATCATTTCGAATTAAAACAACCGCTTTGTAGTCCGTCGATATTCCTTGGTATGCTGCGATTCTAGGTCGAACGTCACTTATTGGCGTAAATCGCCATGGCATGGTATACTCACAATACCATCGGGTTTTTGATTTTGTACTTCCTGAATGACCTGCTCATGGCAATCTTACCTAGTATCAATCGCTACACCCTGTGAAGACTTTCAACATTTCAATCAACCTCACAAAACACTATTGCAGTAACTGCTATACCATACATCGATTGTTTCTTGTCCGGGATATTGTGTCAGAAATATTACAGATAAATTCTACTATAAAAAACGACTCCAGTTGGATGAAAACAGCACTGTGCGGTCATGATCTCTAGTCGAACTGTTGACCGTTACTCCCTAATAAGAAACTCGCATGTGCTTAGACATATTTATGACTAATTGACTGTCGGTATTGTCATGATATTCAATTGTAAACTCGGAATTCGTCCTGTCTTACTGTTTTCACGACACTGAACCCGTTACAAGCGTCTGAAATTGAAATTTCCGTTTCTCGGTGCAAACTGCCTATAGGCAGACGTAATATTATATTTGAAATCTAACACGTGAACGACTAACACATGCTCTGTTCCTATCTCAGGTGTACAGTTGCTAACCAAGAAGGGTATATCTGGCATGAACCAAGTGTCAGCTGTTAATATTGCAAAATAAATATATCACTTTATATGTGAATCCCATATAGCCTTACGAAGATAATCAATTCTTTCATACCGAAGATTGTGATTTTATTATCATATGCATGCAAGAGAATATCGGCAATGGGTATTTTAGGTCTATATGTAATAACAAGGTAAATTGTTGGTTTGTGGAAAATTGTCTGTCTGGATCTGGGTGGTAGTATTTAATCTTCTTGAACAGCTAACATACTTCCGACAAAGCTGCTTGTGGGAGCAACATTTATTAGAAGGTTTTGTTTTGGGTATGAGAGATGCTAAATATGTCATATTGTACATAACAGATCAGCAATGGCTTTTATTCTGAGCATCTTGAGCATCTTCAAATAACTGTCGTTGAAGATTTTGTATTTCATAGTGATTCATTTATATTGTCAGATTAAATATCGTGTACTCTTCTTGTCTTTAATTCTGGCATGAAAGAATATAGAGGGGCGGACCAAGGAGGATTCATCGGGTTCAAATGACCCCTTCTCCTTCCTCCCCCCCCCCCGCCTCGAAAACAAACCCAAACCCCAAGAGATCACAGAGAAATGGACAGGAAAGATGGTCTTTTCAGAGCCGTTCATTGTAACTCGGGAAGAAAACATAAGCTTATAGAGCTAAATAATTCTAGAGGATGTCTGAATATGTTTTCAGAATGCACCATCAGAAAATCAACATTGCGAAAAATCTATCTCGTTAAAAGCGTCTTAACGCTCCCCAGATCTTTTAGAAGAAATACACATTAGTTTGAATGAAAATGTCTATAAATGGCAATAAATCGATGTAAGGAGTGTCTTATCTACGTTGAGCAACAACGAATGTTTCGGAAATGCCCTTTTATATATAGATATTTTTTCGGCTAATTAAATATCACCCATATAGGGTTCATGGCCTCGTCTTTCGTTACCTACATGGTTGCTCACACAGTGGGTGATTCCAAATACTATTCTTTCACGTTCTTTGTCAAATAGTTAGAATCTATGTACATCGAATTACAAAAAATATCAACTTTCGGCTCCGACGTAAACCTATAAATTGATATTTGTGATTTTATCATATTTCCCCTTCCAAAGCGAAAATTGTAAACATTTTTGCCCTAAAAAATACTTGCCAATTGTCACCAGATTACGCCAGGGGGCGAGAAATGCATTTTCCCGGGGCCCCTACTAGGATGATGCGGCTTCGGCGCGTATTCCTCAGATGGAAAATTCATTAAATGAATCCCCCATCATCGGACATTTCTGGATCGTGCCTGATATATATACAATATCGTATTTGAACCAATCTATTCACCAAACTGTAAAATCGTCTGACACCATATTATTTATTAACCCGTATCCGTTTCCATGTATAATGTGGGGAACGAAATAATTCAATAGACGATGCGATTTGTAGCTAAGTGGTTACACCACAAAGGGATAGTTTGCAGTCATTGGTGGCTCTCTAACTTCCATTTTCAAACACACTTGATACTTTTAAGTGCGCTGGATACCATCTTGCAATATGAGTCTCGAAGCATTTACACTCAGCTTGGTTGATATTGGTTGACAAGACTGTACAATAATTGAATTCACACATCGAAAGAATGCTCGCATAACAACCAAGCGTTCTTGACTGTATATCCATCACCGGAGCATAACCGGAACATCACATGGTCAGGTGTAGTCGACTATGAAAGTAACACTCCGCATCAAATCCCACATTCGCAGGATTGCCGTTGCCAGTTTGAATAAATTGTGGTTAACGAATATTGGCTATTCCGACAGGGTTCATTTCTTTATAAACGTTCTTAGAAGTTATAGACAGCGGTTCGCAGTTCGTTATTCAGGCAAGTACCTGTCGTTTGGTGATGGCCATATAGACTAATGCCTCTGACAGAATTGGGTGAGACGTGACGGATCAAGGACATATTAAACAAGACGAACAAGTAACAAGGACCCTGTTCTAAAATATGCCATTTGAGAGACAAAGTAGGTGTATAACTAAACGATCTACTACTCGTCTGAATCCCACCTATAATATGACCTGAAAGTCTCTTTTCTTCGCAAGTCAAGCGTCCGACATTAGGCCTACTGTTCATGAGGGAAACGTGCTATGCTGAAACAAGTAGTTGCCATGCAGCCAATATCCCAGGTGTGGGAGAAAAGATGCACCCTCCCCCACCCATGAATTAGTATCTGTATGATAAGAGCCAGCCTCAGCTATAATTTAAAATCTAACAAGCGAACTGAAGCTTGTATATGTGGATCAACAAAACTTCAGACCCTATCAGCTGCTATACATAATCACGTATATGTAAGGCAAAGTCAGGAGAGGCAAAACCTATTGAGAGATAAAGGTAAAAAACATGTGCAATAGAAACCTGATTCAGTAGCTGCTCTATCTTGATTAGTCTAAAGCACACACATAGAGAACTCAGTGTAGACTTGCGATGATTAATTCGACGCCCCATGTTCAACATAAGTAAATAACATGACATGCGCCTCAGATGAATGGGCAATATCAAATGTTGCTGTTAGCAGATCACTCAGGCAAAAACAAATAAACGCGTTTGACGAGACAGCAATGGAAAAGCAATTTGAAAGATGGGATTGTGCAGATGAGGAGAATTGACATTCAGAATTAAAGAGATTATTCCACTTCCTCATTGATTGCAGCCACCTGCCGTTAAATTACCTATTTAACAAGAGCTTATTTTCTATAGGCATGTAGTGGTCCAACAGAAGAAGCACAAATCACCAAGTTGTACTACCTTTAGACAATCATTCATCCTTTTTCGGATTGAAAACAGGATTCAATCTCCATATGATGTAATTTTAATATAAATACACAAAAGATCGGTTGATGTATCTAAAATGAAATATTCACTCACTCACTCACTCACTCACTCGGGATAGAACTTGGACAGTTGTTCTATGAATAAGTTAACCACTCTATCTAAGTCTTGTCATGTAGATGTTGTTGATCAGAAATGTTCTTCTGTTTCATTTTACACAGAAATAGTTGCGGTCCGACAGGCTTGAAACAATATATTTTACTGACAACATCAGCATCCGATTTCATATACATGCATATAATCATTGGCCCTAGTTACTTCTGAGTTAGAAGCAGTCAGCAGATTCAGGAATGTTCGGAAGACTGTGATGCTAGCACCTTTAAAGATCGATATTTGTTAATATGCATTTAACGTGACTTCTAACTGTTGAAATGTCTCCCAGTCCCCGTAATATTGTGATTGGCCATGTGGACACTTTAGTTGGAAAGAGACAGTACATACAAGATTGGAATTGTGTTTACATACACTTGTTCACTGTTACATAGGCTAATGTTAGTTAGTCTCTTATCTGGACCCAAAAATCCCTTTATACTTCCCAGCGAAGTTACACGTTCGCGCGTTTCTTCAAATGAATGTACATCAATAGTCTTCTTTAAACAATTTACACAACCGTTAAAATGCTGTTCCACGGACAACATAATGCTAAATGCTAAACAGAGATTTTTTATAGGACTATTAATGACGCTGCCCCCTCATCCTTGTAATCAACCCTTTTACTATATCTGTTACTGGAATTCATGCGATTAGCCAAGTCACTCATTATCCACCCACGATCAATGTGCCATCAATTGGATTATTATTAGCACAATAAATACGTGGAACGGATGCCATTTTACCCCGTGTTTCCACCACTCAGAGTCGAAATTAGTTATTGTTTCTCTTCTTGTGGAAGAACACGCATGTTTAGAATGACTTGGGCTTTAAGCAATAAATGCTGATATCTGTGATTTAGATTTCCTAACTGATCCAGAGAGATTTGGTATTAATATAGAACCAAATGTCAATAGCACATGTTGTCAGATTAATACAAGTTTGGCCAGTATTCAGAATTCCTGGTAAACCAGTTTGACGTAATGTTTTTTAATGAATCCTTTCTGAAATGTGGTCGATTTTTCGATACTTTCGGCGGTATTTTACCTAATTTTAAGATTATTAGTAAATCTTGACGTAAGATGTTTCTAACAAACGGTGGGGGGGGTATGGTGGCCCTTCACGTTTGAGCGTCTTTATACCGGGAATTGATGTATAGACAGGGACTTTCAATATAACTAGAGAACTTAGGCACTGAAACGGGACAATTTAAATGTAAAATAGGCTGTTGGAATAATTCCACTAACTCTTTGATGTTCCATCTCATGGCGAAGAGCCATACTTGTAGTCTCACACATTCCTCTCAACAAGGATCTCTAGTGCATTAGTGTAATTGTACACATATATATATTTTTTTTTTAAAAACGCTGGGACAGACATTTATTATGAAACCAACCTGATGAAATGATAAAAAAAATGTCTTCCCTGCATGTTACCAATATTTGTAAAAAAATTCACTTTTTTCAGATAATCGAAAGCATATCCTTCAGCAGTAAATAACAATACGAAGCTGCGCATCTGAAAACCCCTCGGCCCTGGGTACATTCATAATGTATTCAATTTGAACCAAGATGTCAGGAACACCAAGCAGTCAAGTCACAAATATACAGATTATCAAAAAATTTGCAATTAGGAATGACCCCCAAGGTTTCCGTCCAATCAGAGAAACCGGTTTTCATTACATAAGTTTCTTGATGCATCAATGATGTATATCAAATTTTACATCGAGCATTTAAACGGTATCAGAGATAGAGATCATTAATGATTTCGCATAAATTAAAGATGGCCGCTCATCCTTCCCGCCACTCCGAGGAACTGATGTGGTTATTAATTGAAAGTCTCTTGATACATTGATGCAGTATACCAAGTTTGGTATAGAACACTTAAATGATATCAGAGATATATATCATTAAAGTTTTTGCATAAATTAAAGATGGCCGCCAAGGTTTTCAGTCAATCAGGTCCCGATTTAAAGTATCTGTATGCATCGATGGTGTATACCAGCTTTCATATAAAACAATTGAATGGTAACAGAGATATGTATCATTATCGATTTTGCAGTTTCGTAACACTGAAATGGTATCAGAGATATACATCATTAAAGATTTTGCACAAATTAAAGATGGCCACCAAGCCAAGGTTTCCGCCCAATGAGAGAAACCAGAACTGTCATTTGTCGTAAGTCTCTTGATGCATCGATGATGTATACCAAATTTTACATCGAGCACTTGAACGGTATCAGAGAACGAGATCATTAATGATTTTGCATAAATTAAAGATGGCCACCCGTCCTTCCCTCCACTCAGAGGAACTGATGTGGTTATTCATTGCAAGTCTCTTGATACATCGATGCTGTATGCCAAGTTTGGTATAGAACACTTAAATGATATCAGAGATATATATCATTAAAGTTTTTGCATAAATTAAAGATGGCCGCCAAGGTTTTCAGTCAATCAGGTCCCGATTTAAAGTATCTGTATGCATCGATGATGTATACCAGCTTTCATATAAAACAATTGAATGGTAACAGAGATATGTATCATTATCGATTTTGCATAAATTAAAGATGGCCTCCAGGATTTCCAGCTAATCAGAAAATCCGGTTTGGTAATTCATTGAAAGTTGCTTGATGTATCGATGATGTATACCAACTTTCGTATTGAACAGTTGAATGGTTTCCGAGATATGGATCATTATCCATTTTGCATAAAATTAAAGATGGCCACCAAGGTTTCCACCCAATCAGGTCCCAATTCAATAGGCTTCTGGTCCTTGACTAGGTAAATAAGCATACCAAATTTGGATTCTTCAGTGGAACCGTTTTCCGTCTATCTCGCTCACGTACTGACGTACGAACAGACGGACGTACAAGACGACAATACCCCATGGCCAAAATTGGCCGAGGGGTAAAAATGAGTATTGAGATACAATGTAAAATCCTCATGGTTAGATGGACTGGAGCTATGCTGGGATGCATCCTCTCATGGCATCATATTGTTTCATGTACCTCCTCCCTAGTATATTACAGTTCTATTTGATTATCTCCCCTGTCACCTTACAGCTTCAAAACTGTGATATGCAGAGCTCTTTCTGTAGATCAGGGGGAAATGCTTGCAGCATTCCATGAATATTTCAGAAGTAGAATGGAAAGAAAACATTTCTGAATACAGGGAAATTATTACGTAAATGATTTGATCACCACTGGATTTGAGAAACTTACTATAAAAAGATAATGTAGAGGGTCTTGAGGGGTAAGCTTAAATGGCGAAAATTCCAAACTGTAAACTCAACACACATATTTCATGAAAATGTAAATGAGTACAGGCAAAGTGAAATATCCCATTGTTTTCTACAATGAATTACACTTATACTGGTATTATTTAATACTAAATTACTGCCCAAACACGCTTTCTAATGAGAATGAGTTAGTCCCACAAAATCACTCAACATGCGCCTCTCAAAATCTGTGGTTTAGCAGACGACATATTTTGAGCACGAAAGTAGTGCCACTGGAAAATGAACGAAAACACGCATAAAATTAGATAAATGGAAATGTAACTTAAACATATCAGACCTGCAACTATACGCGAACATTAAAAACACAGAAACCTGGACACTCTAAAGAAGGAAGTTTCAGACCTCTTTCTTGTCGTGTAAGAACTCTATCTTTTGCTGTGTTAGCAAGACACAGAGCTGGTGCTCAATTTTTCTGACTACAAGACAGGACCATTAGTCCCTACAGGCCTACATCGCCCCGCGAAAACACATGGCGAAACACCGTCTTATACGCTAAAGCATAACAAACTGACAATCATATCTGAGGACCAATCAATGGGTCACACACGAGTTTAGCCATCAAAACAGTTACATATATAGCTTCCTTAACATTCACGTAATTGGTGGAATGCCGATAACAGTTTTACCAATATCAAATGAAATGAAAACTAGATACAGTAGCTATTTTTGCCTTTCCTAGTACAAAGCACGAACATATATCCTCAGTAAAGAGTGAAGATGATTAATTCGATAAGTGTATTTAACACAGGTAAATATCACAGGAGCCTCTAAGGAATGGCAAACATATAATGCTGTTAGTAGCAGAATACTCTGACTGAAATTGCAAAGGCTTTCGGGGCAACAATGTGAAAACAGGGGCGATAATGTTTAAAAAGGGACAGCAATGCAGTAATGTGAAAAGGGACACCAATATGATAACAGAGACAGCAATGGTGAAAAGGGACAGCAATGTGATAACATGGACAGTAATTTGATAACAGGACAGCAATGTGAAAACGGACAGCAATGTGATAACAGGGACAGTATTGTGATAACAGGAACAGTAATGTGATAACAGGGACAGCAATGTGATAACAGGGACAGCAATGTTATAACAGAGGTAGCAATGTGATAACAGGGACAGCAATGTTATAACAGAGGTAGCAATGTGATAACAGGGACAATAATGTGATAACAGGGACAGCAATGTGAAAATGAACAGCAATGAGATAAAAAGGGCAGTAATGTGATAACAGGGGCAGTAATCTGGCATCATGGGCAGCAATATGATAACGTGGGCAGCAATGTGATAACATGGGCAGCAATGTGAAAACAGGCAGCAATGTGATAACAGGGGCAGCAATGTGGCAACACGAGCAGCAATGCGATAACTTGGACAGCAATGTGATCAAATGAGCAGCAATGTGATAACAGGGGCAGCAATGCGGCATCATGGGCAGCAATGTGATAACATGGGCAGCAATGTGATAACAGGGGTGGTAATTCGGGCAGCAATGTGATAACATGGGCAGCAATGTGATAACAGGGGTAGTAATTCGGGCAGCAATGTGATAACAGGGGCAGTAATCTGGCATCATGGGCAGCAATATGATAACGTGGGCAGCAATGTGATAACATGGGCAGCAATGTGAAAACAGGCAACAATGTGATAACAGGGGCAGCAATGTGGCAACACGAGCAGCAATGCGATAACTTGGACAGCAATGTGATAAAATGAGCAGCAATGTGATAACAGGGGCAGCAACGCGGCATCATGGGCAGCAATGTGATAACATGGGCAGCAATGTGATAACAGGGGTGGTAATTCGGGCAGCAATGTGATAACATGGGCAGCAATGTGATAACAGGGGTAGTAATGTGATAACGGGTAGTAATTCGGGCAGCAATGTGACAACAAGTTTGACAGGCTCGAGCATGGAGATGACAGGAATGGAAATTGAAAATATTTAGGAGATCAGTTGTACTTTGATCAGCAATGATATTATCGACGATAGCCAAGATTGCAGCCATCATCTAATAAATTAGCTGACGACAAGAGCTTCCTTTATGTATCAAAGATACAGTGACAACTGGGAGAGGCAGCAAAGCTTAATTTTCTATTTTTCGCTAATTAGTTTGCCTCTGTTTTGTTTTCGATTCT